>JAWRVZ010000530.1:177500-182690 GCA_037043235.1 Rhodeus uyekii
CACACACACACACACACACACACACACACACACACACACACACACACACACACACACACAGGAGGGCATCAGAGGAAACGTCAGGTCATCAAATGATGGAAACTCTGAAGTGTTATTGCTGTACACACACTCTTTCATGTGATGTGGCTCTTAGTTGGAGTAAAGCGTGTGTGTGTTCTGCCGGACGGTGATGGATCCTCGGCCCCGGGGCCGCCGCCTCGACCCGCCGCCAGCTGCCAGCTGTAACTCACTGCCGTATGGATTTCCGCTTACAGGTCGACAGCCTGATCTCTTTAGCGGCACTTGTGTAAGCGTCTGGAAGCGTTGAATATGAGCTGAACAGCGTACACACACACTCTGAGCCATGCCGTACTGCCTCCAGCCGTCAGAAGCTGCGCTGAGTGAACACACACACACACACACACACACACACACACACACACACACACCTCCTGCTCTCCTGTGGGAAACACTGGAGCTGAGTGATTCATCAAATTTAGCCTGAATCAGTTATTGTTTTAAATTCTGAATGAGAGTAACAGCATCTCTGAGAAGTGTGAGTGAGAGTGTGTGTGTGTGTGTGTGAGAGAGAATGTGTGTGTCTGAATTATTTATTGCTGCTCATATCTATCGATGCACATCATGATTGTGTTAATAATGTTGAGAGAGAATAACAGCATGTTCTCTAATGATGAGGGCGGGGCAACAACCTGTCAATCACATGATCCACCAATAGCAAACCACAACCATCCAATCACAATCAAGCCCCGCCCACATTTGTTCTTGTTTGTGAAGCGATTCCTCCATATGCAGAACGATAGAGGAGAAAAAAGCAATTTCATGCACATTATTTTCCTGTTTAATATAAAATAAAGCTGTGAAGGTTAACCTCTCTCTGTCTCTCCCTCCATCTCTCCATCTCTCTCTCACAGACTGTTCAAGCACACAGGCCGCACTTTGTGGCGGTTCACTGTCAGGAAGTCGGTGGGAAGAACTTCGAGGCGTCCATGGCACACGTGGACAGCTTCATCAAGTAAGTCGTCATGTTTTCCCGCCGGCCCATTGGCTCGTGTGAATCCATCAGGATTCATCCATCCATCATCCCAGGCTGCATCCGGTTCTTGATCAAACAGCTGCTCCGCTTGTGTCGTGTTGTGTTTTCCACACGGTCTCATTAAAGGCCGTCGGATCCACAGAGCCAATATTTACTCGCACACCTGTGCTCGTGTTTATTCAACACGAGACCTGAAGCGTCGCTGACAGAGCGCCAGCAGTTACTGAGGGATCACCTTTAGGGTTGTGCTAATAATCTAATTTTAGTTTGGATTTCGATGTTTCTTCAGCATGCATTATTACATATCCGGGTCTTTAGTGACCCAGATCTGCTTCTGACACGTGCTGCAATAGCATAACATCTCCTTTAATAACACTTACTAAAGAAGAAAATAATGCATATTTCGTTACGTTTTGGAACTTGAACTTTAGATTTAAGATGTTTTTTTTTCATATTCTCAATCCCAGCAATCATTCTCAAAAATGTATTTTCCAACGTCTTCAAAATCAAATTCAAATTCTTCAAATCAATTATTGGATAGACTCAGAAGCTCATATGTATTATTATTGAACACTCATAACTCGTGCTGCTCCCAGCTTAATACTGGTGAATCACTCGTTGCCCCCGGTAACCCCCGCTGTAAAACCAAGCTGCCTCTAGTGGAGATCATATGCAATTACCCATAAATGAGGAGCTTGAGCTGCTGCGAGTGCTGAACACCTCTAGCGTCTGGAAGCTGCTCGTATCTCAAATATTTACTTGTATCTCAAATATTCACTCATATCTCAAAGCAAAAATTGCTCGAAGGCTTGCTCGTGTCTCAAAATACTCGTATGTCAGACGCTTGTATCTCAAGGTTTTACTGTATTTACACTATTACATACTTCGGGTCATTAGTCACTCTTGTTACAGGTTACATGTACTGTAATATTAATGTAAATCATGCATAATTACATGCTCTAATTGAGTCATTGGATGTAATGTAGAGAATGAAAACGGACATTAATTTATAGTTTTGTTTTATTGTTTATAATGAATTGATTGAGAAATACTGAGAAATTTGATGTTAACTTGTTTGTTTCTGGTGTCGAAATTGTGAAACTTCACGTTTTGATATCAAAGTGACCTTGATTGCTATTAACATTACTCATATAAGATTAGTTATATCACCCACGCCTAATCATGTTAATAATTGTTATTTCAATACCGATAACAAATCATGATTGTCTTTTGCTTAAATGAGCAGCCTTTGTTTTTTTTTTTGTGATGCATTTCATGATATCCTTTAAAACTTTAACCTCATATTCATGTTCACAATGGTAATATAATCCTTTAGCAAGCCGAACTGCTTAGATTAAACTAACGACTGTATGCTGATTTACTTATGAAGGGACATTCATGCTAAACCACAGTTCTGAATGATTATTGACTTATGCCACTATTTACACGGCTCTTTAAAGAATCATCGTTTCCACAGTGTGTGTTAATAAAACACAAGAGTAATGCATGATGCACTTACTCAACAACACAGTAAAACAGTGTAATATTATATCAGTGTAAAACAGCTGTTTTCTATGAATATATAGTAAAGTGTCATTTATTCCTGTGATTAAGGCTGAATTTATTAGATGATAAATACAGTAAAACAGTGTAATATTATATCAGTGTAAAACAGATGTTTTCTATGTGAATATATAGTAAAGTGTCATTTATTCCTGTGATTAAAGCTGAATTTATTAATGATTAATACAGTAAAAGTGTAATATTATATCAGTGTAAAACAGCTGTTTTCTATGTGAATATATAGTAGTGTCATTTATTCCTGTGATTAAAGCTGAATTTATTAGATGATAAATACAGTAAAACAGTGTAATATTATATCAGTGTAAAACAGCTGTTTTCTATGTGAATATATAGTAAAGTGTCATTTATTCCTGTGATTAAAGCTGAATTTATTAGATGATTAATACAGTAAAACAGTGTAATATTATATCAGTGTAAAACAGCTGTTTTCTATGTGAATATATAGTAAAGTGTCATTTATTCCTGCGATTAAAGCTGAATTTATTAGATGATAAATACAGTAAAACAGTGTAATATTATATCAGTGTAAAACAGCTGTTTTCTATGAATATATAGTAAAGTGTCATTTATTCCTGTGATTAAGGCTGAATTTATTAGATGATAAATACAGTAAAACAGTGTAATATTATATCAGTGTAAAACAGATGTTTTCTATGTGAATATATAGTAAAGTGTCATTTATTCCTGTGATTAAAGCTGAATTTATTAGATGATAAATACAGTAAAACAGTGTAATATTATATCAGTGTAAAACAGCTGTTTTCTATGTGAATATATAGTAAAGTGTCATTTATTCCTGCGATTAAGGCTGAATTTATTAGATGATAAATACAGTAAAACAGTGTAATATTATATCAGTATAAAACAGATGTTTTCTATGTGAATATATAGTAAAGTGTCATTTATTCCTGTGATTAAAGCTGAATTTATTAGATGATAAATACAGTAAAACAGTGTAATATTATATCAGTGTAAAACAGATGTTTTCTATGTGAATATATAGTAAAGTGTCATTTATTCCTGTGATTAAAGCTGAATTTATTAGATGATAAATACAGTAAAACAGTGTAATATTATATCAGTGTAAAACAGCTGTTT
Organism: Rhodeus uyekii; assembly: GCA_037043235.1. NCBI lineage: Eukaryota > Metazoa > Chordata > Actinopteri > Cypriniformes > Acheilognathidae > Rhodeus > Rhodeus uyekii. Next base: position 181,237 of record JAWRVZ010000530.1, read on the forward strand.
TCTGTGTGAATATATAGTAAAGTGTCATTTATTCCTGTGATTAAAGCTGAATTTATTAGATGATAAATACAGTAAAACAGTGTAATATTATATCAGTGTAAAACAGCTGTTTTCTGTGTGAATATATAGTAAAGTGTCATTTATTCCTGTGATTAAAGCTGAATTTATTAGATGATAAATACAGTAAAACAGTGTAATATTATATCAGTGTAAAACAGATGTTTTCTATGTGAATATATAGTAAAGTGTCATTTATTCCTGTGATTAAGGCTGAATTTATTAGATGATAAATACAGTAAAACAGTGTAATATTATATCAGTGTAAAACAGATGTTTTCTATGTGAATATATATAGTAAAGTGTCATTTATTCCTGTGATTAAAGCTGAATTTATTAATGATTAATACAGTAAAAGTGTAATATTATATCAGTGTAAAACAGCTGTTTTCTGTGTGAATATATAGTAGTGTCATTTATTCCTGTGATTAAAGCTGAATTTATTAGATGATAAATACAGTAAAACAGTGTAATATTATATCAGTGTAAAACAGCTGTTTTCTATGTGAATATATAGTAGTGTCATTTATTCCTGTGATTAAAGCTGAATTTATTAGTTGATAAATACAGTAAAACAGTGTAATATTATATCAGTGTAAAACAGCTGTTTTCTATGTGAATATATAGTAAAGTGTCATTTATTCCTGTGATTAAAGCTGAATTTATTAGATGATAAATACAGTAAAACAGTGTAATATTATATCAGTGTAAAACAGCTGTTTTCTATGTGAATATATAGTAGTGTCATTTATTCCTGTGATTAAAGCTGAATTTATTAGATGATAAATACAGTAAAACAGTGTAATATTATATCAGTGTAAAACAGCTGTTTTCTATGTGAATATATAGTAAAGTGTCATTTATTCCTGTGATTAAAGCTGAATTTATTAGATGATAAATACAGTAAAACAGTGTAATATTATATCAGTATAAAACAGCTGTTTTCTATGAATATATAGTAAAGTGTCATTTATTCCTGTGATTAAAGCTGAATTTATTAGATGATAAATACAGTAAAACAGTGTAATATTATATCAGTGTAAAACAGCTGTTTTCTATGTGAATATATAGTAAAGTGTCATTTATTCCTGTGATTAAAGCTGAATTTATTAGATGATAAATACAGTAAAACAGTGTAATATTATATCAGTGTAAAACAGCTGTTTTCTATGTGAATATATAGTAAAGTGTCATTTATTCCTGTGATTAAAGCTGAATTTATTAGATGATAAATACAGTAAAACAGTGTAATATTATATCAGTGTAAAACAGCTGTTTTCTATGAATATATAGTAAAGTGTCATTTATTCCTGTGATTAAAGCTGAATTTATTAGATGATAAATACAGTAAAACAGTGTAATATTATATCAGTGTAAAACAGCTGTTTTTCTATGTG
>JAWRVZ010000531.1:0-181737 GCA_037043235.1 Rhodeus uyekii
TGCAAACAATGTATAAACATCAAAGATGTTCAGAATAAGAAGATCTATCAAATTATACCGATTTTTTTGTGTGGATATTTAACACCACACGTCATCTGATCTGTTGTCAGCTTATGTCAGTCAATGTATGTAATTCTGACTTGTTCTCCACATAAACTGCTTTTTGTGAAGTTTTTACTTTCTGAAAACCATATGTAGACATATTACAGTTGTTCAGAATGAGATCTATCAAATGATTTCAGTATTGTGTTGATGTGCTTAACACGTCATATGATCTGTTATGTCAGTTTATGTCAATTTGACCTGTTCGCCACATAATCACAGTTTTATGAAGTTTGTTCAGTATGAGAAGATCTATCAAATGATATAAATATAGTGTGAATGTGTTTAACACAACATGTCATGTCATCTGAACTGTTATGTCAGTCTATGTCAATCTGACTTGTTCTCCACGTGCATGACAAGTTTGAAGTTAATCGGACTAACGAGTGCACATGTACAGATGTTTTTGAGTTTTTTTTCATAATATAGCGCCACCAAGTGGTCAATCGTTGCAGATGTTTTAGTTTGACCACAAAATAAGCTCTTACATGAGTATTTCAAGTTTGGTGAGATTATCTCTTTGCACTCCAGAGTTATTACAATTTTAGCAAAAGTGTTAAGTTGGTCTAATTGATGCTCAAACTTCATTGGCTGATGACGGCCATGTTTTTTGAGATATGCCAATATTCTCTTAGAACATCATGGACCCTTGGATAAAGACCGTGCATGACAAGTTTCAAGTCAATTGAATAAACGAGTGTACCGTGAAAGCCAATTTAGAAATTGTTCACATATTAAAAGAAAACAAATTCAGATATTGGAATAAAACGATGTCTTATCCTGTGGCTCCCTCTTGTGGACAAGTAATATTACAGCCATCATCTTTCAGTTTTAATGGGTTACTCAATATTAGAAGATCTATCAAATATTAATATTGTGTGGATGTGTGAAACAAGATGTGAATAGAGAGTCTGCTAACTGAAAATAGAATAAAAAGATTTCCTAGCCTGACGGTGCCTCTTGTGGACAAAACTAGTATTACAGCTTTACTGAGATTTTAAAGTATAGGTAGTTTATAATTTATTGTGAGCCGTATGAGCATCAGAAATACATGAAACCAGACACACTTCTTCAAAATGACTTGTTCTTAACATGTTCACAGTTCTGTGACATTTTTTTGTTTGTGCACAAGATATATAGACATTTTAATCACAATAGACCAAATCAGAAATATATGAAAAATTGTATCTGCTGAACGGTTAAACTGATCGAAATTCTTTGAATAACTTTTTGCCTTGAGTGTCCCTAGATGATGTGTGTGAATTTTCAAGCCAATCGTATTGACGGCCTATGACTAGTTCGAAAAATTTTAATTTTCTAAAATCTCCAATATTTCGCTAACAATTTGATTTACAGCAGTGGTTCTTGAAGCAAAGTTGCTCAGTATGAGGAGATCTAACAGATGATATCAATATTGTGAGGATGTGTGAAACAACACGTGAGTAGAGACGCAAAAAACTCGTTAGCGCCAACTAGTGGCCGATTTAAAAAAAAATTCTGACAGACCTCTAGGACTATGAGTCAAATACGCTCATCGAGTTTCGTTCCGATTGAAGTTCGTTAAGTTGGTCTAATTGATGCTCAAACTTCATTGGCCGATGACGGCCATGTTTTTTGAGATATGCCAATATCCTCTTAAATCATCATGGCTCATTGGACAAAGACCGTGCATGACAAGTTTGAAGTCAATCGGAATAACGAGTGCACATGTACAGATGTTTTAGTGTTTTTTTGTAATATAGCGCCACCAAGTGGTCAATCGTTCCAGGTTTTTTAGCGTGACCACAAAACTAGCTCATACATGAGTATTTGAAGTTTGGTGAGATTATCTCTTTGCGTTTCAGAGTTATTACGATTTTAGCGAAAGAGGCTCCGCCCTATTCAGACGTTTGGACGTCCTGTTGCGAGCGTGAATCACTGATCAAAATTATTTGAATAACTTTTGGTCAGGAGAGTCTCTAGATGATGCGTGTGAAGTTTCGCGTGATTTGGACAAACGCTCTATGAGGAGTTCGAAAAAAATTTTTTTCAGAAAATTCAAAATGGCGGAAAATTTTTATAGACGGAAATGAAATCGGAGATATACATTTTTTAAGTCTTGAGCCAAGGATTCCAGGGATATAAGACACTTTAGTGTAGGACAAACGGTTTACGAGTTATGAGCGTGTACGCGTTTTTAGTGGCTGTAGCGCCACCTATAGGCCGATTTGCGTCATGTTTTGATACGTTCCCCCCAAATTGAGACCTACCATCTGGCCAACTTTCAAGTCTCTAGACCTTACGGTTTGGTCTGCACGATCGGAAGTTCGACAGAATAATAATAATAATAATAATAATAATAATAATAATAAATATAGCTGCAAGCAGCAATCACCGGGGTTCAAACTTAGCAAGACCATCAAGGCCCATTGGACAAAGAACGTGCATGACAAGTTTGAAGTCAATCGGACTAACAAGTGCACATGTACAGATGTTTTAGTGTTTTTTTCATAATATAGCGCCACCAAGTGGTCAATCGTTGCAGATTTTTTAGTGTTACCACAAAATGAGCTGTTACATGAATATTTCAAGTTTGGTGAGATTATCTCTTTGCAATCCAGAGTTATTAAGATTTTAGCGAAAGTGTGAATTTTATATCCATCTATACATAAAAAAGATTTCTTATCCTGTGGTTCCCTATTGTGGACAAAAATATTATGACAGCCATCGTCTTTCAGTTGGTGATGAGTTATTCATTATGAGGAGATTTATCAAACAATATTAATATTGTGTAGTTGTGTTTAGCACTACATTTCATCCAAACACTCCCATCAAGTTTCGTTGCAATCGACCTTTGTTAAGTTGGTCTAATTGATGCTCAAACTTCATTGGCCGATGACGGCCATGTTTTTTGAGATATGCCAATATCTTCAAAGACCATCATGGACCCTTGGATAAGGACAGTGCATGACAAGTTTCAAGTCAATCGAATAAACGAGTGTACCGTGACAGCCAATTTAGAAATTGTTCACATATTAAAACCCCTTCAGACCTGGTGTCCATTACAATGGACATGACATTTCACGCCCCTGTTTTTTTTTACTTTTGAGCATTTTTCCTAATTTAAAGCATGCACCCCAAGAGATTGGACCCTTGTCATCCTCTAGATGGCAGTAAAGTTCTGGATGTGGAAATTTTAAATAACCCACAACATTTGAAGTGAAGCACGGGGGCGCTGTTTTTCACCTACAGAAGGAAGCTGCATTTTCTACAGTTATATTTTCAATCTTTGAAATGTTTGCCAAAATTTCACAGTTGGTATGTAAAATAGAGAGATTTAACTTACTAATAAAAGTAAAAAATCGATTGGAGACCTGCAAGTTTTTTCTCAGGATTTTTTGAAAAATGCATGTCCATTGTAATGGACACCAGGTCTCAGTGTCACCTAATCAATTCCCATTCAGATATGCATATTGAGATTTATTATAGATCCTCTTTGCATATCTATCTGTGCATTTTATAATTTTTCTTGCTTTTTGGGATCTGTAGGACCTAATAAATACAATATCCACAAAAAAAAATGTTTACAGGTATTGTCAATACCCATTCAATGCCCATTCAGTCAATGCCCATTCAGATATGCATATTGAAATTTATTATAGATCCTCTTTGCATATCTATCTGTGCATTTTATAATTTTTCTTGCTATTTGGGATCTGTAGGACCTAATAAATACAATATCCACAAAAAAAAAATGTTTACAGGTATTGTACAGATGTCCTAATGTGGTATCATAATGTTATTTGCTGTTATGGCCAGTGGGGGGCATATGAAAAAAAAAAAAAAAAAAAAAAACAGTGGTGTAATGTTGTGAAATCCCCACCAGATGGGGTGGACACTCCATCTAAAAGTGGCCAACAGCTCTAAGATTGACAGAATGGGCTATTATTGTCTCAAGAGCCAAATATGTAATGTTCTGAGATATGATATATGAGATAAAAAATACAGTTATCACAGTAATACTACATTTGTGAAAAAATGTAATATGCAGAGTATACAATTCTGTGATCAGTGCAAGATGCACTACTGCTCTGTGCCACTTGGGAATACCTGGAAAGAAACACACAGCCTATGTGTGTGTGTAAAGTCACTGTTTGCAGTCTCCCAATGCATTTCCTATGAGAGGTGTATTTTGTTAAAAATGTGCAAATCTGTACAAAAAAAAATAAAGTTGAAATGTTATATTGTTCAGGTTCTTGACCTAGAAATGTAAAAAAAAAAAAAAAAAAAAAAAAAAAATTATATCAAATTTTTTTATTGTCTAAAGGACTTTATAGCAATCTGATTTACAACGCTTTAGTCTTGATGTCCATTACAATGGACATCAAAAATTTCTATGAAGGAGTTATGAATTTTTTTTTTTTTTTTGACTCCTTAATTTATGCCCTATGCCCTCCCTAATTTAATGGTATTTTATTTTACTTTTTTTTTCCTGGGACCTATTTCAGGTCTTAAGGGGTTTTAAAAGAAAAACAAATTCAGAAATTGGAATAAAAAGATTTCTTATCCTGTGGCTCCCTCTTGTGGACAAGTAATATTACAGCCATCATTTTTTCAGTTTTAATTGGTTTTTATTCAGTATGGAAAGATCTATCAAATACTAAAATAGTGTGGATGTGTGAAACAAGATGTGAGCAAAGATTCTTCTAACTGAAATTGGAAAAAAAAGATTTCCTAGCCTGACGGTGCCTCTTGTGGACAAAACTAGTATTACAGCTTTACTGAGATTTTTAAATATAGATAGTTTATAATTTATTGTGAGCCCTATGAGCATCAGAAATACATGAAACCAGACACACTTCTTCAAAATGACTTGTTCTTAACATGTTCACAGTTCTGTGACGTTTTTTGTTTGTGCACAAGATATATAGACATTTTAATCACAATAGGCCAAATCAGAAATATATGAAAAATTGTATCTGCTGAACGGTTTAACTGATCGAAATTCTTTGAATAACTTTTTGCCTTGAGTGCCCTTAGATGATGCGTGTGAATTTTCAAGCCAATCGTATCGACGGCCTATGACTAGTTCGAAAAAAAATCATTTTCTAAAATCTCCAATATTTCGCTAACAATTCGATTTACAGCAGTGGTTCTTGAGGCAAAGTTGCTCAGTATGAGACGATCTAACAGATGATATCAATATTGTGAGGATGTGTGAAACACCACGTGATTAGAGATGCAAAAAAACTCGTTAGCGCCAACTAGTGGCTGATTTCTTTTAAAATTCTGACAGACCTCTAGGGCCATGAGTCAAACACGCTCATCGAGTTTCATTCCGATCAAGGTTCGTTAAGTTGGCCTAATTGATGCTCAAACTTCATTGGCCCATGACAGCCATGTTTTTTGAGCTACGGCAATATCCTCATAGATCATCATCGGTCATTGGACAAAGACCATGCATGACAAGTTTCAAGTCAATCGGACTAACGAGTGCACATGTACAAATGTTTTAGTGTTTTTTTCATAATATAGCGCCACCAAGTGGTCAATCGTTGCAGATTTTTTAGCGTGACCAAAAAACTAGCTCATACATGAGTATTTCAAGTTTGGTGAGATTATCTCTTTGCGTTCCAGAATTATTACGATTTTAGCGAAAGAGGCTCCGCCCTATTCAGACGTTTGGACGTCCTGTTGCGAGCGTGAATCACTGATCAAAATTCTTTGAATAACTTTTGGTCAGGAGAGTCTCTAGATGATGCGTGTGAAGTTTCGTGTGATTTGGACAAACGGTCTATGAGGAGTTCGAAAAATTTTTTTTTCAGAAAATTCAAAATGGCGGAAAATTTTTCTAGACGGAAATGAAATCGGAGATATACGTTTTGTTCGCCTTGAGCCAAGGATTCCAGAGATATAAAACACTTGAGTGTAGGACAAACGGTCTAGGAGTTATTAGCAATTTAGCTATTTTGACCGCTGTAGCGCCACCTATTGGCCGATTTGTGTCATATTTTGATACGTTACCCCCAAATTGAGACCTACCATCTGGCCAGGTTTCAAGTCTCTAGACCTTACGGTTTGTTCTGCACGATCTGTTTTACGGGAGAATAATAATAATAATAATAAAAATCTTAGCGATTACAATAGGTATTCAACGCTACGCGTTTGAACCCCTAATAATAATAAAAATCTTAACAAATACAATAGGTTTTCAACGCTTCGCGTTTGAACCCCTAATAAAAATCTTAACAATTACAATAGGTTTTCAACGCTTCGCGTTTGAACCCCTAAAATCTTAACAATTACAATAGGTTTTCAACGCTTCGCGTTTGAACCCCTAAATATAGCTGCAAGCATCAATCAACGGGGTTCAAACGTCGCAAGTTCATCTGAGCGGTTATGACGATTTTTTGTCAATTTGAGTAGTTCTCCTAATGTGCACAGTTCTGTGAAGTTTCTAGGTTGTGCAAACAATGTATAAACATCAAAGATGTTCAGAATAAGAAGATCTATCAAATTATACCGATTTTTTTGTGTGGATATTTAACACCACACGTCATCTGATCTGTTGTCAGCTTATGTCAGTCAATGTATGTAATTCTGACTTGTTCTCCACATAAACTGCTTTTTGTGAAGTTTTTACTTTCTGAAAACCATATGTAGACATATTACAGTTGTTCAGAATGAGATCTATCAAATGATTTCAGTATTGTGTTGATGTGCTTAACACGTCATATGATCTGTTATGTCAGTTTATGTCAATTTGACCTGTTCGCCACATAATCACAGTTTTATGAAGTTTGTTCAGTATGAGAAGATCTATCAAATGATATAAATATAGTGTGAATGTGTTTAACACAACACGTCATGTCATCTGAACTGTTATGTCAGTCTATGTCAATCTGACTTGTTCTCCACGTGCATGACAAGTTTGAAGTTAATCGGACTAACGAGTGCACATGTACAGATGTTTTTGAGTTTTTTTTCATAATATAGCGCCACCAAGTGGTCAATCGTTGCAGATGTTTTAGTTTGACCACAAAATAAGCTCTTACATGAGTATTTCAAGTTTGGTGAGATTATCTCTTTGCACTCCAGAGTTATTACAATTTTAGCAAAAGTGTTAAGTTGGTCTAATTGATGCTCAAACTTCATTGGCTGATGACGGCCATGTTTTTTGAGATATGCCAATATTCTCTTAGAACATCATGGACCCTTGGATAAAGACCGTGCATGACAAGTTTCAAGTCAATTGAATAAACGAGTGTACCGTGAAAGCCAATTTAGAAATTGTTCACATATTAAAAGAAAACAAATTCAGAAATTGGAATAAAACGATGTCTTATCCTGTGGCTCCCTCTTGTGGACAAGTAATATTACAGCCATCATCTTTCAGTTTTAATGGGTTACTCAATATTAGAAGATCTATCAAATATTAATATTGTGTGGATGTGTGAAACAAGATGTGAATAGAGAGTCTGCTAACTGAAAATAGAATAAAAAGATTTCCTAGCCTGACGGTGCCTCTTGTGGACAAAACTAGTATTACAGCTTTACTGAGATTTTAAAGTATAGGTAGTTTATAATTTATTGTGAGCCGTATGAGCATCAGAAATACATGAAACCAGACACACTTCTTCAAAATGACTTGTTCTTAACATGTTCACAGTTCTGTGACATTTTTTGTTTGTGCACAAGATATATAGACATTTTAATCACAATAGACCAAATCAGAAATATATGAAAAATTGTATCTGCTGAACGGTTAAACTGATCGAAATTCTTTGAATAACTTTTTGCCTTGAGTGTCCCTAGATGATGTGTGTGAATTTTCAAGCCAATCGTATTGACGGCCTATGACTAGTTCGAAAAATTTTAATTTTCTAAAATCTCCAATATTTCGCTAACAATTTGATTTACAGCAGTGGTTCTTGAAGCAAAGTTGCTCAGTATGAGGAGATCTAACAGATGATATCAATATTGTGAGGATGTGTGAAACAACACGTGAGTAGAGACGCAAAAAACTCGTTAGCGCCAACTAGTGGCCGATTTAAAAAAAAATTCTGACAGACCTCTAGGACTATGAGTCAAATACGCTCATCGAGTTTCGTTCCGATTGAAGTTCGTTAAGTTGGTCTAATTGATGCTCAAACTTCATTGGCCGATGACGGCCATGTTTTTTGAGATATGCCAATATCCTCTTAAATCATCATGGCTCATTGGACAAAGACCGTGCATGACAAGTTTGAAGTCAATCGGAATAACGAGTGCACATGTACAGATGTTTTAGTGTTTTTTTGTAATATAGCGCCACCAAGTGGTCAATCGTTCCAGGTTTTTTAGCGTGACCACAAAACTAGCTCATACATGAGTATTTGAAGTTTGGTGAGATTATCTCTTTGCGTTTCAGAGTTATTACGATTTTAGCGAAAGAGGCTCCGCCCTATTCAGACGTTTGGACGTCCTGTTGCGAGCGTGAATCACTGATCAAAATTCTTTGAATAACTTTTGGTCAGGAGAGTCTCTAGATGATGCGTGTGAAGTTTCGCGTGATTTGGACAAACGCTCTATGAGGAGTTCGAAAAAATTTTTTTTCAGAAAATTCAAAATGGCGGAAAATTTTTATAGACGGAAATGAAATCGGAGATATACATTTTTTAAGTCTTGAGCCAAGGATTCCAGGGATATAAGACACTTTAGTGTAGGACAAACGGTTTACGAGTTATGAGCGTGTACGCGTTTTTAGTGGCTGTAGCGCCACCTATAGGCCGATTTGCGTCATGTTTTGATACGTTCCCCCCAAATTGAGACCTACCATCTGGCCAACTTTCAAGTCTCTAGACCTTACGGTTTGGTCTGCACAATCGGAAGTTCGACAGAATAATAATAATAATAATAACAAGCAGCAATGACCGGGGTTCAAACGTAGCAGGACCATCTGAGCTGTCATGACTGTTTGTGGTCAATCTGACTAGTTCTCCTAATGTGCACAGTTCTGTGAAGTTTCTACTTTGTGCAAACAATGTATAGACATCTTTCAAAGATGTTCAGAATGAGAAGATCAAATGATATTAATATTGTGAACTGAACATCTGAACTGTAATGTCGATCTATGTCAATCTGACTTGTTCTCCACATAAACACATCTTTATGAAGTTTCTAGTTTGTGTAAACGATATATAGACATATCATATTACACATTTTTTCACTATAGGAAGATCTATCAAATGATATTAATATAGTGGGGATATGTTTAACACCACACATCATATCATCTGAACTGTTATGTCAGTCTATGTCAATCTGACTTGTTCTCCACATGAAAAGATTTTCTAGTCTGACGGTGCCTCTTGTGGACAAAAGTAGTATTACAGCTTTTCTAAGATTTTAAAATATAGATTGTTTATTATTTATTGTGAGCCCTATGAGCATCAGAAATACATGAGACCTGACATATTTCTTCAAAATGACTTGTTCTTAACATGTTCACAGTTCTGTGACGTTTCTCTTGTGGACAAAAATAGTATTACAGCTTTTCTAAGATTTTAAAATATAGAGTGTTTATAATTTATTGTGAGCCCTATGAGCATCAGAAATACATGAAACCCAACACATTTCTTCAAAATGACTTGTTCTTAACATTTACACAGTTTTGTGAAGTTTCTTGATTGTGGACAAGATATATAGGCTTTTTATTCACAATAGGCCAAACCTGAAATATATGAAAAATTATATCTGCTGAACGGTTTAGCTAATCGAAATTCTTTGAATAACTTTTTGCCTTGAGTGTCCCTAGATGATGCGTGTGAATTTTCAAGCCAATTGTATTGACCGCCTATGACGAGTTCGAAAAAGTTGAAATTTCAAAAATCTCCAATATTTCATAAACAATTTGATTGACAGCAGTGGTTCTTGAGGCAAAGTTGTTCAGTATGAGGAGATCTATCATATAATATCAATATTCTGTGGATGCGTGAAACACCACGTTAGTAGAGACGCAAAAAACTCGTTAGCGCCAACTAGTGTCCGATTTTTTTCAAAATTCTGACAGACCACTAGGGCCATGAGTCAAACACACCCATCGAGTTTCGTTCCGATCGACCTTCGTTAAGCTGGTCTAATTGATGCTCAAAGTTCATTGGCCGATGACGGCCATGCTTTTTGAGATACACCAATGTCCTCATACACCATCATGGACCCTTGGACAAAGACCGTGCATGACAAGTTTCAGGTCAATCAGACTAACATGTGACCCAGTACAGGTAATTTAGAGTTTTTTTCGCAATATAGCGCCACCAAGTGGTCAACCGTCGCAGGTTTTTTGCTGTGACCACAAAATGACCTTATACATGACTATGTGAAGTTTGTTGAGATTATCTCTTTGCGCTCCAGAGTTATTACGATTTTAGCAAAAGTGCCTTTGCCTTATGCAAACGTTTTAGCGTGTTGTTGCGAGCCTGAATCACCGATCAAAATTCTTTGAATAACTTTTGGTCATGAGAGTCTCTAGATGATATGTGTGAAGTTTCGCGTTATTTGGACAAACGGCCTATGAGGAGTTCGAAAAATTTTTTTTTCAGAAAAATCAAAATGGCGGAAAATTTTTATAGGCGGAAATGAAATCGGAGATATACATTTTTTAAGTCTTGAGCCAAGGATTCCAGGGATATAAGACACTTGAGTGTACGACAAACGGTTTACGAGTTATGAGCGTGTACGCGTTTGTAGTCGCTGTAGCGCCACCTATTGCCCGATTTGCGTCATATTTTGATACGTTCTCCCCAAATTGAGACCTACCATCTGGCCAACTTTCAAGTCTCTAGACCTTACGGTTTGGTCTGCACGATAAGAAGTACGGCAGAATAATAATAATAATAATAAATATAGCTGCAAGCAGCAATGACCGGGGTTCAAACGTCGCAAGACCATCTGAGCTGTCATGACGGTTTGTGGTCAATCTGACTAGTTCTCCTAATGTGCACAGTTCTGTGAAGTTTCTACTTTGTGTAAACAATGTATAGACATCTTTCAAAGATGTTCAGAATGAGAAGATCGAATGATATTGACATTGTGAACTGAACATATGAACAGTTATGTCGGTGTATGTAGGTCTATGTTAATCTAACTTATTCTCCACATAAACAGAGCTTTATGAAGTTTCTAGTTTGTGTAAATGATATATAGACGTTACAAATTTTTTCAGTATGGGAAGATCTATCAAATGATAATAATGTGGGTATGTTTAACACTACACGTCATATCATTTGAACTGTTATGACATTTTTTTGTCAATCTGACTAGTTTTTTCCTAATGAGCACAGTTCTGTGAAGTTTCTACTCTGTGTAAACAATGAATAGACATCTTTCAAAGATGTTCAGACTGAGAAGATTAAATTATATTAATATTGTGAACTGAACATCTGAACTGTTCTGTCGGTTTATGTCAGTCTATGTCAATCTGACTTGTTCTCCACATAAAAAGATTTTCTAGCCTGATGGTGCCTCTTGTGGACAAAAGTAGTATTACAGCTTTTCTAAGATTTTAAAATGTAGATCGTTTGTAATTTATTGTGAGCCCTATGAGCATCAGAAATACATGAGACCTGACACATTTCTTCAAAATGACTTGTTCTTAACATGTTCACAGATCTGTGACGTTTCTCTTGTGGACAAAACTAGTATTACAGCTTTTCTAAGATTTTAAAATGTAGATCGTTTATAATTTATTGTGAGCCGTACGAGCATCAGAAATACATGAAACCTCACACGTTTCTTCAAAATGACTTGTTCTTAACATTTACACAGTTTTGTGAAGTTTCTTGTTTTTGGACAAGATATATAGACATTTTAATCACAATAGGCCAAATCAGAAATATATGAAAAATTGTATCTGCTGAACGGTTTAACTAATCGAAAATCCTTTGACAACTTTTTGCCTTGAGTGTCCCTAGATGATGCGTGTGAATTTTCAAGCCAGTGAGATTGACGGCCTATGACGAGTTCGAAAAATTTGAAATTTCAAAAATCTCCAATATTTCGCAAACAATTTGATTGACAGCAGTGGTTCTTGAGGCAAAGTTGTTCAGTATGAGGAGATCTATCAGATGATATCAATATTCTGTGGATGCGTGAAACACCACGTGAGTAGAGACGCAAAAAACTCGTTAGCGCCAACTAGTGTCCGATTTTCTTCAAAATTCTGACAGACCACTAGGGCCATGAGTCAAACACGCCCATCGAGTTTCGTTCCGATCGACCTTCGTTAAGCTAGTCTAATTGATGCTCAAAGTTCATTGGCCGATGACGGTCATGTTTTTTGAGATACACCAATGTCCTCATAGACCATCATGGACCCTTGGACAAAGACCGTGCATGACAAGTCTCAGGTCAATCGGACTACCATGTGACCCTGTACAGGTGATTGAGTGTTTTTTTCGCAATATAGCGCCACCAAGTGGTCAATCATCGCAGTTTTTTTGGTGTGACCACATATTGATCTTATACATGACTATGTGAAGTTTGGTGAGATTATCTCTTTGCGTTCCAGAGGTATTACGATTTTAGCAAAAGTGTCTCCGCCTTATGCGAACGTTTTATTGTCTTGTTGCAAGCGTGAATCACCGATCAAAATTCCTTTGACAACTTTTGGTCATGAGAGTCTCTAGATGATGCGTGGGAAATTTTGCGTGATTTGGACAAACGGCCTATGAGGAGTTCGAAAAAATTTTTTTTCAGAAAATTCAAAATGGCGGAAAATTTTTATAGGCGGAAATGAAATCGGAGATATACATTTTTTAAGTCTTGAGCCAAGGATTCCAGGGATATAAGACACTTGAGTCTACGACAAACGGTTTACGAGTTATGAGCGTGTACGCGTTTGTAGTCGCTGTAGCGCCACCTATTGCCCGATTTGCGTCATATTTTGATACGTTCTCCCCAAATTGAGACCTACCATCTGACCAACTTTCAAGTCTCTAGACCTTACGGTTTGGTCTGCACGATAAGAAGTACGGCAGAATAATAATAATAATAATAATAAATATAGCTGCAAGCAGCAATGACCGGGGTTCAAACGTCGCAAGACCATCTGAGCTGTCAAGACGGTTTGTGGTCAATCTGACTAGTTCTCCTAATGTGCACAGTTCTGTGAAGTTTCTACTTTGTGTAAACAATGTATAGACATCCTTCAAAGATGTTCAGAATGAGAAGATCGAATGATATTGACATTGTGAATTGAACATATGAACAGTTATGTTGGTGTATGTAGGTCTATGTCAATCTAACTTATTCTTCACATAAACAGAGCTTTATGAAGTTTCTAGTTTGTGTAAATGATATATAGACGTTACAATTTTTTTCAGTATGGGAAGATCTATCAAATGATAATAATGTGGATATGTTTAACACTACACGTCATATCATTTGAACTGTTATGACCTTTTTTTGTCAATCTGACTAGTTTTTTCCTAATGAGCACAGTTCTGTGAAGTTTCTACTCTGTGCAAACAATGAATAGACATCTTTCAAAGATGTTCAGACTGAGAAGATTAAATGATATTAATATTGTGAACTGAACATCTGAACTGTTCTGTCGGTTTATGTCAGTCTATGTCAATCTGACTTGTTCTCCACATAAAAAGATTTTCTAGCCTGATGGTGCCTCTTGTGGACAAAAGTAGTATTACAGCTTTTCTAAGATTTTAAAATGTAGATCATTTGTAATTTATTGTGAGCCCTATGAGCATCAGAAATACATGAGACCTGACACATTTCTTCAAAATGACTTGTTCTTAACATGTTCACAGATCTGTGACGTTTCTCTTGTGGACAAAACTAGTATTACAGCTTTTCTAAGATTTTAAAATATAGATCGTTTATTATTTATTGTGAGCCGTACGAGCATCAGAAATACATGAAACCTCACAAGTTTCTTCATAATGTCTTGTTCTTAACATTTACACAGTTTTGTGAAGTTTCTTGTTTTTGGACAAGATATATAGATATTTTAATCACAATAGGCCAAATCAGAAATATATGAAAAATTGTATCTGCTGAACGGTTTAACTAATCGAAAATCCTTTGACAACTTTTTGCCTTGAGTGTCCCTAGATGATGCATGTGAATTTTCAAGCCAGTGAGATTGACGGCCATTGACGAGTTCGAAAAATTTGAAATTTCTAAAATCTCCAATATTTCGCAAACAATTTGATTGACAGCAGTGGTTCTTGAGGCAAAGTTGTTCAGTATGAGGAGATCTATCAGATGAAGTCAATATTTTGTGGATGCGTGAAACACCACGTGAGTAGAGACGCAAAAAACTCGTTAGCGCCAACTAGTGTCCGATTTTCTTCAAAATTCTGACAGACCACTAGGGCCATGAGTCAAACACGCCCATCGAGTTTCGTTCCGATCGACCTTTGTTAAGCTGGTCTAATTGATGCTCAAAGTTCATTGGCCGATGACGGTCATGTTTTTTGAGATACACCAATGTCCTCATAGACCATCATGGACCCTTGGACAAAGACCGTGCATGACAAGTCTCAGGTCAATCGGACTACCATGTGACCCTGTACAGGTGATTGAGTGTTTTTTTCGCAATATAGCGCCACCAAGTGGTCAATCATCGCAGTTTTTTTGGTGTGACCACAAATTGAGCTTATACATGACTATGTGAAGTTTGGTGAGATTATCTCTTTGCGTTCCAGAGCTATTACGATTTTAGCAAAAGTGTCTCCGCCTTATGCGAACGTTTTAGCATGTCGTTGCAAGCGTGAATCACCGATCAAAATTATTTGAATAACTTTTGGTCATGAGAGTCTCTAGATGATATGTGTGAAGTTTTGCGTTATTTGGACAAACGGTCTATGAGGAGTTCGAAAACTTTTTTTTTCAGAAAATTCAAAATGGCGGAAAATTTTTATAGGCGGAAATGAAATCGGAGATATACATTTTTTAAGTCTTGAGCCAAGGATTCCAGAGATATAAGACACTTGAGTGTACGACAAACGGTTTACGAGTTATGAACATGTACGCGTTTGTAGTCGCTGTAGCGCCACCTATAGCCCGATTTGCGTCATATTTTGATACGTTCTCCCCAAATTGAGACCTACCATCTGACAAAGTTTCAAGTCTCTAGACCTTACGGTTTGGTCTGCACAAGACGCATTACGGCAGAAGAATAATAATAATAATAATAAATATAGCTGCAAGCAGCAATGACCGGGGTTCAAACGTAGCAGGACCATCTGAGCTGTCATGACTGTCTGTGGTCAATCTGACTAGTTCTCCTAATGTGCACAGTTCTGTGAAGTTTCTACTTTGTGCAAACAATGTATAGACATATTTCAAATATGTTCAGAATGAGAAGATCAAATGATATTAATATTGTGAACTGAACATATAAAGTGTTATGTCGGTCTATGTCAATCTAACTTGTTCTCCACATAAACACATCTTTATGAAGTTTCTAGTTTGTGTAAACAATATATATATATATCCATGTTAAACATTTTTTCAGTATGGAAAAATCTATCAAATGATATTAGTATTACGTGCATGTGTTTAACACCAGATGTCATGTCATCTGAACAGTTATGTCAGTCTATGTCAATGACTTGTTCTCCATATAAAAAGATTTTCTAGCCCGATGGTGCCTCTTGTGGACAAAAGTAGTATTACAGCTTTTCTAAGATTTTAAAATATAGATCGTTTATAATTTATTGTGAGCCCTATGAGCATCTGAAATACATGAGACCTGACTCATTTCTTCAAAATGACTTGTTCTTAACATGTTCACAGTTCTGTGACGTTTCTCTTGTTTACAAAAGTAGTATTACAGCTTTTCTAAGATTTTAAAATATAGAGTGTTTATAATTTATTGTGAGCCGTACGAGCATCAGAAATACATGAAACCTCACAAGTTTCTTCATAATGTCTTGTTCTTAACATTTACAAAGTTTTGTGAAGTTTCTTGTTTTTGGACAAGATATATAGACATTTTAATCACAATAGGCCAAATCAGAAATATATGAAAAATTGTATCTGCTGAACGGTTTAACTAATCGAAAATCCTTTGACAACTTTTTGCCTTGAGTGTCCCTAGATGATGCGTGTGAATTTTCAAGCCAGTGAGATTGACGGCCTATGACGAGTTCGAAAAATTTGAAATTTCAAAAATCTCCAATATTTCGAAAACAATTTGATTGACAGCAGTGGTTCTTGAAGCAAAGTTGTTCAGTATGAGGAGATCTATCAGATGATATCAATATTTTGTGGATGTGTGAAACACCACGTGAGTAGAGACGCAAAAAACTCGTTAGCGCCAACTAGTGTCCGATTTTCTTCAAAATTCTGTCAGACCACTAGGGCCATGAGTCAAACACGCCCATCGAGTTTCGTTCCGATCGACCTTCGTTAAGCTAGTCTAATTGATGCTCAAAGTTCATTGGCCGATGACGGTCATGTTTTTTGAGATACACCAATGTCCTCATAGACCATCATGGACCCTTGGACAAAGACCGTGCATGACAAGTCTCAGGTCAATCGGACTACCATGTGACCCTGTACAGGTGATTGAGTGTTTTTTTCGCAATATAGCGCCACCAAGTGGTCAATCATCGCAGTTTTTTTGGTGTGACCACATATTGATCTTATACATGACTATGTGAAGTTTGGTGAGATTATCTCTTTGCGTTCCAGAGGTATTACGATTTTAGCAAAAGTGTCATGGCGGAAAATTTTTATAGGCGGAAATGAAATCGGAGATATACATTTTTTAAGTCTTGAGCCAAGGATTCCAGGGATATAAGACACTTGAGTCTACGACAAACGGTTTACGAGTTATGAGCGTGTACGCGTTTGTAGTCGCTGTAGCGCCACCTATTGCCCGATTTGCGTCATATTTTGATACGTTCTCCCCAAATTGAGACCTACCATCTGACCAACTTTCAAGTCTCTAGACCTTACGGTTTGGTCTGCACGAGACGCATTACGGCAGAAGAATAATAATAATAATAATAATAATAATAAAAATCCTAACAATTACAATAGGTTTTCAACGCTTCGCGTTTGAACCCCTAATAATAATAAAAATCCTAACAATTACAATAGGTTTTCAACGCTTCGCGTTTGAACCCCTAAAAATCCTAACAATTACAATAGGTTTTCAACGCTTCGCGTTTGAACCCCTAATAATAAGTTTAGATACAATATCACTAAGTTGGCTTTCTCAAGCCAACTTAATTATTGTGAGCCCAATGAGCATCAGAAATACATGAGACCTGACACATTTCTTCAAAATGACTTGTTATTAACATGTTCACAGTTCTGTGACGTTTCTCTTGTGGACAAAAGTAGCATTACAGCTTTTCTAAGATTTTAAAATATAGAGTGTTTATAATTTATTGTGAGCCCTATGAGCATCAGAAATACATGAAACCCAACACATTTCTTCAAAATGACTTGTTCTTAACATTTACACAGTTTTGTGAAGTTTCTTGTTTGTGGACAAGATATATAGGCTTTTTATTCACAATAGGCCAAACCTGAAATATATGAAAAATTGTATCTGCTGAACGGTTTAACTAATCGAAAATCCTTTGACAACTTTTTGCCTTGAGTGTCCCTAGATGATGCGTGTGAATTTTCAAGCCAGTGAGATTGACGGCCTATGACTAGTTTGAAAAATTTGAAATTTCAAAAATCTCCAATATTTCGCAAACAATTTGATTGACAGCAGTGGTTCTTGAGGCAAAGTTGTTCAGTATGAGGAGATCTATCAGATGATATCAATATTTTGTGGATGCGTGAAACACCACGTGAGTAGAGACGCAAAAAACTAGTTAGCGCCAACTAGTGTCCGATTTTCTTCAAAATTCTGACAGACCACTAGGGCCATGAGTCAAACACGCCCATCGAGTTTCGTTCCGATCGACCTTCGTTAAGCTAGTCTAATTGATGCTCAAAGTTCATTGGCCGATGACGGCCATGTTTTTTGAGATACGCCAATATCCTCTTAGATTATCATGGCTCATTGGACAAAGACCGTGCATGACAAGTTTGAAGTCAATCGGAATAACGAGTGCACATGTACAGATGTTTTAGTGTTTTTTTTGTAATATAGCGCCACCAAGTGGTCAATCGTTCCAGGTTTTTTAGCGTGACCACAAAACTAGCTCATACTTGAGTTTTTGAAGTTTGGTGAGATTATCTCTTTGCGTTCCAGAGTTATTACGATTTTAGCGAAAGGGGCTCCGCCCTATTAAGACGTTTGGACGTCCTGTTGCGAGCGTGAATCACCGATCAAAATTCTTTGAATAACTTCTGGTCAGGAGAGTCTCTAGATGATGCGTGTGAAGTTTCGCGTGATTTGGACAAACGCTCTATGAGGAGTTCGAAAAAATTTTTTTTCAGAAAATTCAAAATGGCGGAAAATTTTTATAGGCGGAAATGAAATCGGAGATATACATTTTTTAAGTCTTGAGCCAAGGATTCCAGAGATATAAGACACTTTAGTGTAGGACAAACGGTTTACGAGTTATGAGTGATTACGCGTTTTTAGTGGCTGTAGCGCCACCTATAGGCCGATTTGCGTCATGTTTTGATACGTTCCCCCCAAATTGAGACCTACCATCTGGCCAACTTTCAAGTCTCTAGACCTTACGGTTTGGTCTGCACTATCGGAAGTTCGACAGAATAATAATAATAATAAAAATCCTAACGAATACAATAGGTATTCAACGCTACGCGTTTGAACCCCTAATAATAATAAATATAGCTGCTAGCAGCCATCACGGGGCCAAGCGCAAGGAGGGCATTAAATGTCATGCCGACATGACTGGCATCATCAGACCAACGGCAGTAAAAATCTAAAGACATTTCAATATGACTTAAGTCTAAATGGCTGAAAAATCATCAATACGGTCTTTAGTAATTCGATTTAACAGTTTATCACGTTCGACCATCAGGCATCGCTGTAATCAAATTGATGTGTAAAATCATGTGGTATATCCAGAGTGAGGTTACAATGACACATGCACAGTTTGGTGTCAATTGGGTAAAGCATTGCTGACATACAGCTTTAAAGTCATGTGTTTAAGCATAGCATTTCATGACAAAACTCTAAATATCCGACGCTAAAAATGGCCGATATGGGACAATTTGGTGTCTAAGGACTCGGCATGATGCACTTAATCTAAAGACAGCAGTTTCATGATTTTTGGACAAAGCGTTCAGGAGTTATAATCAAAAATGTAAGTTTTTCCATATCTCCTCACCACTAGGGGGCACATCGCCAAAACTCTGCAGGTAGCCTCAAACCATGATTGGCATAACACACACCAAGTTTGGTCAGAATAGACTAATGCGTTACGGAGATATAGCCTCGCTTTCAATTCTATGGCCATTGTGTCGAATTCTTTCGCGAGTTATTCGTAAACGGTTTGACAAATCAACTTTCTTTATATAACTTTTTGTCATGATGGTCTGGAGATGATGTGATTCAATTTTGGAGAAAATTGGACGAACGGTCTAGGAGGAGTTTGAAAAAGTAGGTTTTAAAAGAAAAACAACATGGCGGACAGGAAGTTTGGCCGACTATGACATATTTGGTATCTGTGTTCTTGCCTTGACCCAAGGAACGTATAACGACAATTTGTTTTACCATAGGTTAACGTATTCAAAAGTTATTAGCATTTTTGTAAATTTGGTTATAACTTTTGACCACAAGGTGGCGCTGCCTCGAAACTTTTTGTGTCTTATCAAGCCTAGGTGCCAGAGACACATATCGAGTTTCGTAACGATACGCCAATGTGTTCATTAAATATAGCAATTTATGACAAAATTCAAAATGGCCGACACTCAAAATGGCCGATATAGGAAAATTTGGTATCACACGACTCGGCATGATGCACTGAATCTAAAGAGACCAGTTTTATGATTTTTGGCTAAAGCGTTCAGAAGTTATAAGCAAATATTTCACTTTTTCATATCTCCTGACCACTAGGGGGCACTGTGCCAAAAATCTGCAGGTATTCTCAGATCTTGATTGATGTAACACACACCAAGTTTGGTCAGAATACATTAATGCGTTGCGGAGATATATCCTCGCTCTCATTTCTGCGGCCATTTTGTCTAATTCTTTCGCAAGGTATTCTTAAACGGTTTGACGAATCAACTTTCTTTGTATAACTTTTTGTCCCCATGGTCTGGAGATGATGTGGTTCAATTTTCGTGAAAATCGGACAAACGGCCTAGGAGGAGTTCGAAAAAGTAGGTTTTTCATAAAATTCAAAATGGCGGAAAATTTTTCATGACGGAAAATGATGTCATAGGGTCCAATCGAATCGTCTTGAGCCAAGGAATCAGTGGACGAAAGAATTTTGTTTCTAGGACATACGGTTCAAAAGTTATTTACGTAAACGTGAGTTCAACTTTGGACAGTTGGTGGCGCTAGAGACATTGAGTTAGAGACTTCAAATTTGCTATGGTCAATGATTGGCTTGTCCTTGATCAGTGTGCCAAATTTCATCATTTTCCCGCAAACGGTTCTATGGCCTGCCATAGACTTCCATGGCGGAAGAAGAAGAAGAAGAAGAAGAGGAATAATAATAAAGAACCGGAACAGAAACAATAGGTGCCTCCGCACCTTCGGTGCTTGGCCCCTAATAATAAAAATCTTAACAAATACAATAGGTTTTCAACGCTTCGCGTTTGAACCCCTAATAATAATAATAATAATAATAAAAATCTTAACAAATACAATAGGTTTTCAACGCTTCGCGTTTGAACCCCTAAATATAGCTGCAAGCAGCCATGACGGGGCCAAGCACAAGGAGGGCATTACATGTCATGCCGCCATGGCTGGCAGCATCAGACCAATGGCAGTAAGCATCTAAAGACATATCAATATGACTTAAGTCTAAATGGCTGAAAAATCATCAATACGGTCTTTAGTAATTCGATTTAACGGTTTATCACGTTCAACCAACAGGCAGCGCTGTAACCAAACTGATGTGTCAAATCATGTGGCATATCCAGAGTGAGGTGACAATGATACATGCAAAGTTTGGTGTCAATAGGGTAAAGCATTGATGAAACCGCTTTAAAGTCATGTGTTTGTTAAGCATCGCATTTCATGACAAAATTCTAAATAGCCGACTCTGAAAATGGCCGATATGAGAAAATTTTGTATCGCAGGACTCGGCATGATGCACTGAATCTAAAGACAGCAGTTTCATGATTTTTGGACAAAGCGTTCAGGAGTTATAATCAAAAATGTCAATTTTTCATATCTCCTGACCACCAGGGGGCAGAGCGCCAAAACTCTGCAGGTAGCCTCAGATCATGATTGACATGACACACAGAAAGTTTGGTCAGAATACGCTAATGCGTTGCAGAGATATAGCCTCGCTTTATTTGGTGGCCATTTGGTCAAATTCGTTCGCATTTTTATCGAAACCTGTTAGACGAATCAACTTTATTTTAATAACTTTTTATCAGCATGGTCTGAAGATGTTGTGATTAGATTTTGGTGAAAATTGGACAAACGGTGTGGGAGGAGTTCGAAAAAGTAGGTTTTTAAAGAAAAACAACATGGCGGACAGGAAGTTTGGCCGACTATGACAAATTTGGTATCTGTGTTCTCGGTTTGACCCAAGGAACGTATAAAGACAACTTATTTTACCATAGGTTAACGTGTTCAAAAGTTATTAGCATTTTTGCAAATTTGTTTATAACTTTTGACCACAAGGTGGCGCTGCCTCGAAATTTTTTGTGTTGTATCAGGACCAGATGCCGAAGACACATATCGAGTTTCATAACGATACGCCAATGTGTTTGTTAAATATAGCAATTTATGACAAAATTCAAAATGGCCGACCCTCAAAATGGCCGATATGGGAAAATTTTTTATCGCACGACTCGGCATGATGCCCTGAATCTAACGAGACCAGTTTAATGATTTTTTGTTGAAGCGTTCAGAAGTTATAAGCAAATATTTCACTTTTTCATATCTCCAGACCACTAGGGGGCAGAGCGCCAAATCTCCGCAGGTAGCCTCAGACCATCATTGCCATAAAACACACCAAGTTTGGTCAGAATACGCTAATGCGTTGCGGAGATAAAGCCTCGCTTTCATTTCTGTGGCCATTTTGTCGAATTCATTCGCAAGTTATTCGTAAACGGTTTGACAAATCAACTTTCTTTTAATAACTTTTTGTACGCATAGTCTGGAGATGATGTGGTTCAATTTTCATGAAAATCGGACAAACGGCCTAGGAGGAGTTTGAAAAAGTAGGTTTTTCGTAAAATTCAAAATGGCGGGAAAATTTTCATGACGGAAAATGACCTCATAGGGTGCAATCGAATCGTCTTGAGCCAAGGAATTAGGGGACGAAAGAATTTTGTTTCTAGGCCGTACGGTTCAAGAGTTATTTACGTAAACGTGAGTGCAACTTTGGACAGTTGGTGGCGCTAGAGACATTGAGTTAGAGACTTCAAATTTGCTATGGTCAATGATTGGCTT
Source organism: Rhodeus uyekii (assembly GCA_037043235.1). Lineage (NCBI taxonomy): Eukaryota > Metazoa > Chordata > Actinopteri > Cypriniformes > Acheilognathidae > Rhodeus > Rhodeus uyekii. The sequence goes on from JAWRVZ010000531.1 coordinate 22,604, forward strand.
GTCCTCTATCAGTGTGCCAAATTTTATCATTTTCCTGCAAACGGTTCTATGGCCTGCCATAGACTTCCATGGCGGAAGAAGAAGAAGAAGAAGAAGAGGAATAATAATAAAGAACCGGAACAGAAACAATAGGTGCCTCCGCACCTTCGGTGCTTGGCCCCTAATAAAGAACCGGAACAGAAACAATAGGTGCCTCCGCACCTTCGAAACATAGCATCTTATAAGAAAAATTGAAATGGCAGACGCTCAAAATGGCCGATATGGGAAAATTTGGTATCACAGGACTCGGAATGACCCACTGGATCTAAAGACAGCAGTTTCATGATTTTTAGACAAAGCGTTCAGGAGTTATAATCAAAAATGTCAGTTGTTTAATATCTCCTGACCACTAGGGGGCAGAGCGCCAAAACTCTGCAGGTAGCCTCAGACCATGTTTGACATAACACACACCTAGTTTGGTCAGAAAACGCTAATGCATCGCGGAGATAAAGCCTCAATTTCATTTTTGTGACCATTACGTCGGATTCTTTCGCGAGTTATTCGTAAACGGTTTGACATATCAACTTTCTTTGGATAACTTTTTGTCACGATGGTCGGGAGATAATGTGGTTTAATTTTGGTGAAAATTGGACAAACGGTCTGGGAGGAGTTCGAAAAAGTAGGTTTTCAAAGAAAAACAACATGGTGGACAAGAAGTTTGGCCGACTATGACAAATTTGGTATCTGTGTTCTCGGTTTGACCCAAGGAACGTATAAAGATAATTTGTTTTACCATAGGTTAACGCACTCAAAAGTTATTAGCATATTTGTAAATTTGGTTATAATTTTTGACCACAAGGGGGTGCTGCCTCGAAACTTTTTGAGTCGTATCAAGGTTAGGTGCCGAAGACACATATTGAGTTTCGTAACGATACGTCAATATCTTTGTTAAATATAGCAATTTATGACAATATTCAAAATGGCCGACGCTCAAAATGGCCGATATGGGAAAATTTGGTATCGCACGACTCGGCATGATGCACTGAATCTAAAGAGACCAGTTTTATTATTTTTGGCCAAAGCGTTCAGAAGTTATAAGCAAATATTTAACTTTTTCATATCTCCTGACCACTAGGGGGCACAGCGCCAAAACTCTGCAGGTAGCCTCAGATCATGATTGACATAACACACACCTAGTTTGGTCAGAAAACGCTAATGCGTTGCGGAGATAAAGCCTAAATTTCATTTTTGCGACCATTACGTCGGATTCTTTCGCCAGTTATTCGTAAACGGTTTGACATATCAACTTTCTTTGGATAACTTTTTGTCCACATTGTCTGGAGATGATGTGGTTCAATTTTCGTTGAAATCGGAAAAACGGCCTAGGAGGAGTTCGACAAAGTAGGTTTTTCATAAAATTCAAAATGGCGGGAAAAATTTCATGACGGAAAATGACGTCATAGGGTGCAATCGAATCGGCTTGAGCCAAGGAATCAGTGGACATAAGAATTTTGTTTCTAGGTCATACGGTTCAAAAGTTATTAGCATAAACGTTGGTTCAACTTTGGACAGTTGGTGGCGCTATAGAGATTGAGTTAGAGACTTCAATTTTGCTATGGTCAATGATTGGACTGTCCTTAATGAGTGTGCCAAATTTTTTTCATTTTCCTGTTTACGGTTCTATGGGCTGCCATAGACTCCCATGGCACAAGAAGAAGAATAAATATAGCTGCTAGCAGCCATCACGGGGCCAAGCGCAAGGAGGGCATTAAATGTCATGCCGACATGGCTGGCATCATCAGACCAACGGCAGTAAGAATCTAAAGACATTTCAATATGACTTAAGTATAAATGGCTGAAAAATCAACAATACGGTCTTTAGTAATTCTATTTAATGGTTTATCACATTCACCCAACAGGCAGCGCTGTAACCAAATTGTAGTGTCAATTCATGTGGTACATTGAGAGTGTGGTGACATTGACACATGCAAAGTTTGCTTTGGGTAAACCATTGCTGACAGAGCACTAAAGTCATGTGTTTGTTAAACATAGCATCTTATAAGAAAAATCGAAATGGCAGACGTTCAAAATGGCCGATATGGGAATATTTGGTATCACAGGACTCGGCATGACCCACTGGATCTAAAGAGACCAGTTTCATGATTTTTGGCCAAAGGGTTCAGAAGTTATAGGCAAAAAAGTCAGTTTTTCATAACTCCTGACCACTAGGGGGCAGAGCGCCAAAACTCTGCAGGTAGCCTCAGACCATGATTGACATAACACACACCTAGTTTGGTCAGAAAACGCTAATGCGTTGCGGAGATAAAGCCTCAATTTCATTTTTGCGACCATTACGTCGGATTCTATCGCGAGTTATTCGTAAACGGTTTGACATATCAACTTTCTTTGGATAACTTTTTGTCCACATGGTCTGGAGATGATGTGGTTCAATTTTCGTTGAAATCGGAAAAACGGCCTAGGAGGAGTTCGAAAAAGTAGGTTTTTCATAAAATTCAAAATGGCGGGAAAAATTTCATGACGGAAAATGACGTCATAGGGTGCAATCGAATCGTCTTGAGCCAAGGAATCAGTGGACATAAGAATTTTGTTTCTAGGTCATACGGTTCAAAAGTTATTAGCATAAACGTTAGTTCAACTTTGGACAGTTGGTGGCGCTAGAGATATTGAGTTAGAGACTTCAATTTTGCTATGGTCAATGATTGGACTGTCCTTAATGAGTGTGCCAACTTTTTTTCATTTTCCCGTTTACGGTTCTATGGGCTGCCATAGACTCCCATGGCACAAGAAAAAGAATAATAATAGGAACCGGAACAAAAACAATAGGTGCCTCCGCACCTTCGGTGCTTGGCCCCTAATAATAATAATAATAAGAACGAGAACGATTACAATAGGTGCCTCCGCACCTTCGGTGCTTGGCCCCTAATAATAAGAACCGGAACAAAAACAATAGGTGCCTCCGCACCTTCGGTGCTTGGCCCCTAATAATAAGAACCGGAACAAAAACAATAGGTGCCTCCGCACCTTCGGTGCTTGGCCCCTAATAATAAGAACCGGAACAAAAACAATAGGTGCCTCCGCACCTTCGGTGCTTGGCCCCTAATAATAATAATAAGAACCGGAACAAAAACAATAGGTGCCTCCGCACCTTCGGTGCTTGGCCCCTAATAAATATAGCTGCAAGCAGCAATGACGGGTCCAAGCACTAACAAGGCATTGATGTGGCTGGCAGCAAAAGACCAATTGCAGTAAATGCATTTTAAAATGATTTTAGGCTAAATGGCTGAAAAATCATTAATACAGACACTGTAATTTGATTTAATAGTTTATCGCTTTGGACCCATAGATGGCGCTGTGTCCAAATTGTTAGAATGTGGTCCGAGTAATGTCACAATGAAATGTGCAAAGTTTGGTGTTATTTGGACAAAACATTACTGACATAGAGCATTAGTCATTTTCTCATCACTACCTCAAATTTGTAATTGTGGTATACGAAAACGGTTTTGTCTATTGACACGAAATCCATAACTTTTTGTCAACACAGTCTGAAGATGATACGATTTGATTTTGGTGAAAATCGGACAAACGGTCTGGGAGGAGTTAGAAAAAGTAGGTTTTTGAAGAAAACAACATGGCGGACAGGAAATTTAGGCAAACTATGTCAAATTTGGTATCTGTGTTCTTGGCGTGACCCAAGGAACATAATAAGATCATTTGTTTTAAAATAGCTTAATGTAATCAAAAGTTATTAACATTTTTGTAAATTTTGTTATAACTTTTGACCACAAGGTGGCGCTGCCCAGAAACTTTTGGTGTAGATTCAAATCAAGGTCCCAAAGACACATATTGAGTTTCGTAATTATATGCCAATGCGTTTGTTAAGTATAACATTTTATGACAAATTTCAAAATGGCCGACGCCCAAAATGGCCGATATAAGAAAATTTGGTATCGCACGACTCAGCATGATGCCCTGAATCTAAAGAGAGCAGTTTTATGATTTTTGACCAAAGTGTTCAGAAGTTATAAGCAAAAAAGTCAATTTTTTATATCTCCTGACCACTAGGGGGCAGTGCGCCAAAACTCTGCAGGTAGCCTCAGATTATGACTACTATGACACACACCAATTTTGGTCTGAATACACAAATGCGTTGCGGAGATATAGCCTCAAGTTCATTTTTGCGGCAAATTCGTCGAACTCTTTCGCAAGTTTATTAAAAACGGAATGACCAATCAACTTGATTTCCATATCTTTTTGTCTCCATAGTCTGGAGATGATGTGGTTCAATTTTTGTGAGAATCAGACAAACGGCCTAGGAGGAGTTCGACAAAGTAGGTTTTTCATAAAATTCAAAATTGCGGAAAAATTTTCATGACGGAAAATGACGTCATAGGGTGCAATCGAATCGGCTTGAGCCAAGGAATCAGTGGACAAAGGAATTTTGTTTCTAGCCCTTATGGTTCAAGAGTTATTAGCATAAATGTAAGTGTAAATTTGGACAGTTGGTGGCGCTAGAGGGATTGATTTAGAGACTCCAAAATTGGTGTGGTCAATGATTGGACTGTCCTCTATGAGTGTGCCAAATTTCATCATTTTCCCGCATACGGTTCTATGGGCTGCCATTGACTTGTGGGTGGAAGAAGAAGAAGAAGCGGAAGAATAATAAATATAGCTGCAAGCAGCCATGACGGGGCCAAGCACAAAGAAGGCATTAAATGTCATGCCGACATGGCTGGCAGAATAAGACCAACGGCAGGAAGCATCTAAAGACATTTCAATATGACTTCAGTCTAAATGGCTGAAAAATCATCAATACGGTCTTTAGTAGTTCGATTTAACGGTTTATCACGTTTGACCAACAGGCAGCGCTGTAACCAAACTGATATGTCAAATCACGTGGTTTATCCAGAGTGAGGTGACAATGACACATGCAAAGTTTGGTGTCAATAGGGTAAAGCATTGCTGACATCCAGCTTTAAAGTCATGTGTTTGTTAAGCATAGCATTTCATGACAAAATTCTAAATAGCTGACGCTGAAAATGGCCGATATGGGAAAATTTGGTATCGCACGACTCGGCATGATGCCCTGAATCTAAAGACAGCAGTTTCATGATTTTTGGACAAAGCGTTCAGGAGTTATAATCAAAAATGTCAGTATTTTATATCTCCTGACCACTACGGGGCAGAGCGCCAAAACTCTGCAGGTAGCCTCAGATCATGATTGACATGACACACAGAAAGTTTGGTCAGAATAGGCTAATGCGTTGCGGAAATATAGCCTCGCTTTATTTGGTGGCCATTTGGTCAAATTTGTTCGCAGTTTTATCGAAACCTGTTAGACGAATCAACTTTATTTTAATAACTTTTTGTCAGCATGGTCTGAAGATGTTATGATTCAATTTTGGTGAAAATTGGACAAACGGTGTGGGAGGAGTTTGAAAAAGTAGGTTTTTAAAGAAAAACAACATGGCGGACAGGAAGTTTGGCCGACTATGACAAATTTGGTATCTGTGTTCTCGGTTTGACCAAAGGAACGTATAAAGACAACTTATTTTACCATAGGTTTACGTGTTCAAAAGTTATTAGCATTTTTGCAAATTTGTTTATAACTTTTGACCACAAGGTGGCGCTGCCTCGAAACTTTTTGTGTCGTATCAGGCCCAGGTGCCGAAGACGCATATCGAGTTTCGTAACAATACGCCAATGCGTTTGTTAAATATAGCAATTTATGACAATATTCAAAATGGCCGACCCTCAAAATGGCCGATATGGGAAAATTTGGGATCGCACGACTCGGCATGATGCACTGAATCTAACGAGACCAGTTTTATGATTTTTGGTCGAAGCGTTCAGAAGTTATGAGCAAATATTTCACTTTTTTATATCTCCAGACCACTAGGAGGCACTGCACCAAAACTCTGCAAATAGCCTCAAATCATGACTGACGTAACACACACCAAGTTTGGTCAGAATACGCTAATCCGTTGCGGAGATATAGGCTCACTTTTATTTCTGCGGCCATTTTGTCAAATTCTTTCGCAAGTTATTCGTAAACGGTTTGACAAATCAACTTTCTTTGTATAACTTTTTGTCCCCATGGTCTGGAGATGATGTGGTTCAATTTTCGTGAAAATCGGACAAACGGCCTAGGAGGAGTTCGAAAAAGTAGGTTTTTCATAAAATTCAAAATGGCGGGAAAATTTTCATGACCGAAAATGACGTCATAGGGTGACGTCGAATCGTCTTGAGCCAAGGAATCAGTGGACGAAAGAATTTTGTTTCTAGGACATACGGTTCAAAAGTTATTTACGTAAACGTGAGTTCAACTTTGGACAGTTGGTGGCGCTAGAGACATTGAGTTAGAGACTTCAAATTTGCTATGGTCAATGATTGGCTTGTCCTTGATCAGTGTGCCAAATTTCATCATTTTCCCGCAAACGGTTCTATGGCCTGCCATAGACTTCCATGGCGGAAGAAGAAGAAGAAGAAGAGGAATAATAATAAAGAACCGGAACAGAAACAATAGGTGCCTCCGCACCTTCGGTGCTTGGCCCCTAATAAGAACCGGAACAAAAACAATAGGTGCCTCCGCACCTTCGGTGCTTGGCCCCTAATAATAATAAGAACCGGAACAAAAACAATAGGTGCCTCCGCACCTTCGGTGCTTGGCCCCTAATAATAAGAACGAGAACGGATACAATAGGTGCCTCCGCACCTTCGGTGCTTGGCCCCTAATAAGAACGAGAACGATTACAATAGGTGCCTCCGCACCTTCGGTGCTTGGCCCCTAATAAAGAACCGGAACAAAAACAATAGGTGCCTCCGCACCTTCGGTGCTTGGCCCCTAATAATAAATATAGCTGCTAGCAGCCATCACGGGGCCAAGCGCAAGGAGGGCATTACATGTTATGCCGACATGGCTGGCATCATCAGACCAACGGCAGTAAGAATCTAAAGACATTTCAGTATGACTTAAGTCTAAATGGCTGAAAAATCAACAATACGGTCTTTAGTAATTCGATTTAATGGTTTATCACATTCAACCAACAGGCAGCGCTGTAACCAAATTGTAGTGTCAATTCGTGTGGTACATTGGGTAAATTGGGTAAACCATGGCTGACAGAGCACTAAAGTCATGTGTTTGTTAAACATAGCATCTTATAAGAAAAATCGAAATGGCAGACGCTCAAAATGGCCGATATGGGAATATTTGGTATCACAGGACTCGGCATGACCCACTGGATCTAAAGAGACCAGTTTCATGATTTTTGGACAAAGGGTTCAGGAGTTATAAGCAAAAATGACAGTTTTTCATATCTCCTGACCACTAGGGGGCAGAGCGCCAAAACTCTGCAGGTAGCCTCAGACCATAATTGACATAACACACACCTAGTTTGGTCAGAAAAGGCAAATGCATTACGGATATAAAGCCTCAATTTCATTTTAGCAACTATTACCTCAGATTCTTTTGTGAGTTATTCGTAAACGGTTTGACGAATCAACTTCCTTTATATATCGTTTTGTCCACATTGTCTGGAGATGATGTGGTTCAATTTTCGTGAAAATCGGACGAACGGCCTAGGAGGAGTTCGAAAAAGTAGGTTTTTCATAAAATTCAAAATGGCGGGAAAATTTTTATGACGGAAAATGACGATAATAATAATAAGAACCGGAACAAAAACAATAGGTGCCTCCGCACCTTCGGTGCTTGGCCCCTAATAATAATAAGAACCGGAACAAAAACAATAGGTGCCTCCGCACCTTCGGTGCTTGGCCCCTAATAATAAGAACCGGAACAAAAACAATAGGTGCCTCCGCACCTTCGGTGCTTGGCCCCTAATAATAGGAACCGGAACAAAAACAATAGGTGCCTTCGCACCTTCGGTGCTTGGCCCCTAATAATAATAAGAACCGGAACAAAAACAATAGGTGCCTCCGCACCTTCGGTGCTTGGCCTCTAATAATAAGAACCGGAACAAAAACAATAGGTGCTTCCGCACCTTCGGTGCTTGGCCCCTAATAATAATAAGAACCGGAACAAAAACAATAGGTGCCTCCATACCTTCGGTGCTTGGCCCCTAATAATAAGAACCGGAACAAAAACAATAGGTGCCTCCGCACCTTCGGTGCTTGGCCCCTAATAATAATAAAGAACCGGAACGGAAACAATAGGTGCCTCCGCACCTTCGGTGCTTGGCCCCTAATAATAAAAATCTTAACAATTACAATAGGTTTTCAACGCTTCGCGTTTGAACCCCTAATAAAAATCCTAACAATTACAATAGGTTTTCAACGCTTCGCGTTTGAATCCCTAATAATAAAAATCCTAACAATTACAATAGGTTTTCAACGCTTCGCGTTTGAACCCCTAAAAATCCTAACAAATACAATAGGTATTCAACGCTACGCGTTTGAACCCCTAAAAATCCTAACAATTACAATAGGTTTTCAACGCTTCGCGTTTGAACCCCTAATAATAAAAATCTTAACAATTACAATAGGTTTTCAACGCTTCGCGTTTGAACCCCTAATAAAAATCCTAACAATTACAATAGGTTTTCAACGCTTCGCGTTTGAACCCCTAATAATAAAAATCCTAACAATTACAATAGGTTTTCAACGCTTCGCGTTTGAACCCCTAAAAATCCTAACAAATACAATAGGTATTCAACGCTACGCGTTTGAACCCCTAAAAATCCTAACAATTACAATAGGTTTTCAACGCTTCGCGTTTGAACCCCTAATAATAAAAATCCTAACAATTACAATAGGTTTTTAACGCTTCGCGTTTGAACCCCTAATAAAAATCCTAACAATTACAATAGGTTTTCAACGCTTCGCGCTTGAACCCCTAATAAGTTTAGATACAATATCACTAAGTTGGCTTTCTCAAGCCAACTTAACTAGAGAGGATAAAGTTTGTCGAGACAAACTTTAGAAGTTGGCTGAGAAAGTCGCACCGGAACCTTTAATTTTGCATGTTGGTAAAACAATTTAACATTAACTATGAAATACGTTACGAAACCAGAAATTAATAGGTTGCCAAGTTGTTCTGGGTGGTTGCTAGGGTGATGCTAAGCAGTTGCTATGTTATCCTGGGTGGTTGCTAGGGTGTTGCTAGGAGGTTGCTAGGGTAACCAGAGTGGTTGCTAGGGGGTTGCTATGCGGTTGTTAGGGTATCCGGGGTGGTTGCTAGGGTAACCAGAGTGGTTGCTAGGGTGTTGCTAGGCGGTTGCTAGGGTAACTGGAGTGGTTGCTAGGGTGTTGCTAGGTGGTTGCTAGAGTAACCTGGGTGGTTGCTAGAGTGTTGCTAAGGAGTTGCTAGGGTAACCAGAGTGGTTGCTAGGGTAACCAGAGTGGTTGCTAGGCGGTTGCTAGGGTATTTTGGGTGGTTGCTAGGGTGTTGCTAGGTGGTTGCTAGGGTAACCAGAGTGGTTGCTAGGCGGTTGCTAGGGTATCCTGGGTGGTTGCTAGGGTGTTGCTAGGCAGTTGCTAGGGTATTTTGGGTGGTTGCTAGGCAGTTGCTATGGTATCTGGGGCGGTTGCTAGGGTGTTGCTAGGTGGTTGCTAGGGTAACTGGGGTGGTTGCTAGGCAGTTGCTAGGGTATCTAGGGTGGTTGCTAGTATGTTACTAGGTAGTTGTGAGGTCTTCTGGGTAGTTCTTAGTATGCTTAGTATACAGTTCTTTGTCTGGTAATGTGATCATGACTGGAGATTTTAATATACATGTCCCTCTTGCCTTGAGGGCTTTGACATTCAGCAATATGTAAATTTTTCAACTCATTCGATGGGCCATACACTTGATCTTGTCTGTTGCTCTGGTGTTACTCCATACAACTGCACGGCTTCGGATTTGACCTTCTCTGATCACCTGCTGGTATCTTTTAAAGCCTGTTTAACGATACTCAAGTATAACAAATGTCCTACCATCTCATTCCGTAACATCAAAAACATTGACTGTGCGCTATTTACTGAAGGATTAGCCACCCTCTCCAGTAAAGAAAATTTAACAACTCCTGGGGCCTCATGTACTAACACTTGCGTTGAATTCATACTGACACATTACGTACGGACAAAGCTGTGAATGTGCGAACGCACAAAAAAATCCAGATGTATCAATCTCTGCGTTCGAAGGATCCCGCGCATATTCTCTTTGTACATCCCGATTAACGTGAAATTGAGCGCACATGCACGAGCACAACACTCCACCCAGTCTCCTCCCTTCATTAAACTCATTTAAATATGGTAATGATTCCACTTGGGCAAAAGAAAGCAGTAAGAAAATGGCTAAAGCAAGCGGCATGAAAACGAAACTTTACAGAAAGTGAATTGGAGGTGCTACTATCGGAGGTAGAAATTAGAAAAAATATATATTTGGAATTTTTTTCTCCGGAATTATTAAAAACAAAAGGAAAAAAAATATGAGTGCTGTCAGTGCGTTTGGATCTGAAAGTCGCACTGTAAATTGTCTTGCAATTGTCTTTAGTGGATAACCGCGGTCTCCTGAAGGGTTGTTGTATAATTAAATGCAAATAAATAACAATAAAAAGTACTAGGGGAGCGCGGGGCACAAAGTAACGCGGGGTAAATAGTAACATAGACTTTTTAGATACCGGTAGTTGCACGGTCTTAAATGTGACGTGCTAACGGGCTTTTCATCACACTGTTTTCACACGTCTTCTGGCCAGCTTTCGAGAAATTGCAGCGAAGTTTGGATGAGAACCACAGGAAAAACTCTTTTGGCAGCATGTAAATATTTTTTGATATAGGCTAGTAGTTATTTTTCGATTTTCAAAGAATATGTGAAAGTATGTTAGTCCAATCTTATATTGTTATGATTACCATCTTCTTGGCTAAATGATGGTACCATTTTGAAAGACGTGAAAAACACATAGCGACTGCTAGCCCGTCCTGAGGTAAACAAGACAGCGCGGGGTCAGTTGTAACACTATGTTACAACTAAGCCACATTGAATAGGCTGCATCATTAATCATATATTTTGCATTGTATTAACTTATTAAAACGTCATGTCATTCATGTCATTCATGTCATTACATTGTTCAAAGCATAACAAATGTAAAAAATAAAGGGAAAAATATATTTAATTCATAAGTTATTCTTATGATCATCAAGACGCAACTTTTTTAAACAAATAAAAATACGTGAATGAACATGCATTGGATAACATGGTGTTAAAACTAACCCGCTGTCTGTTACAACGAGCCCCGCTCACGGGTAAGAAGTAACATTTTACTCCTTGCGCTATTGCCGATACTGCACAGAAACGGTAGGTCCAACGAACATGAAAACAGTGCTCATTTATAGGAGAGGCTTGTATGTTGTTTGTATAAAAATATGATTTGTCTAACCCTATTACTTTGTTCATTATTTGGCTAAAACCAAAAAGTGTTACGTTGTGCCCCACGCTCCTCTATTAGATAGAACCATAACTTTAAATGCATCACTCACCAAGAAGCCACCCATCGCGCACTCAACCATGCTGTTTGATCTTGCTACAATATTTGTTATGCGTATTTGCGCATCACATATAATCTGCACATTTATTGAATAGAAATGTTTCCGATTCACATATGCAAATTCATCTTCAGATGGTGCCTTATATGTGTATGCAGTCGATCGCTCCGTTTACATTAGGGAAACCGGCTGTCGTTGCAAATTGCATTTTAATGTTTGGCTGGTCAACTGCATCATATATGAACCATCAAATGGGCATTGCGCGGCGTTTCGCGGCGTTGCGCGGCTCAAAGACGACTCGCTTATTTCTGAGCGGTCTGCCAGTTCTCTTTGGAAATAATCATTTGCCAGGAAACTAAGCGTTGTCAGCACCTGTAACGGAATGGGTATTGCGTGTTTCCTCGCTGTCTCTCTCTCTAGATTCGGACCCAATTAGATTCGGAGGATAGCCCTTGTAAATCTGACATGGCTGATTAGCCAGTCATCCTCCTGGGCCAGAAAATCATTGTGGTCCCTAAAAACTCGTTCTCTTCGGATTCTGCCATTAGCAGTGTCCTCTAATATTGCCAAAGCTGCCATTGCCAGACTAAGGGTTGTGTCAATTTGCACTTGCTTTTATATGTTCTTACTTAATTGCATAATTTATAGAATATTCCCATAAGGCTTGTGTGACAATATATACGGTATCAATTATTTTATACATTGCAAATTAATAGCAATGCTTCCCACAGACTTGAGGAACAATTTGTTGTATAATGTTTGCAGCTTCACTTCATTGCCTGTAGGAGTCGCCAACGGACAAAACTATGAGAAATGAACTTACGCCAGCCATGAACTTGCCGTGGAGAAACGCACATTGTCACGTTAGTTTCACTTTTAGTACATCCCACCGTGAGCGTGAAAGCTGGCGAACGCAACGTTTTTGTGCGTAAGTAGTGTTGATACATGAGGCCCCTGATGAACTGGTATGCCATTATAATGATGTGCTTCAGTCACTTCTTGACACTCATGCACCATTAAAAACCAGGTCTGTTTCATTTCTTAATTCTGCTCCTTGGTTTACAACCGATTTGCGCAGGCTAAAAGCTCGAGGCCGCCGCTTGGAAAGACTTTATGTGAAAACCGGACTTGTCCTACACAAGGACATGTACGCTGAGCACATGAAAAACTACAAAACTGCTATTAATTCAGCTAAATCTGACTATTACTCACACTTGATTTCATCTAGTGAAGGAAACTCAAGAACTCTTTTCTCTGTTTGGAAAAATATCATAAAACCTCCCGATTCTCTCCCATCACACCTACACTCGGTTGAACTATGTGATGCTTTTTTAACTTCTTTCAATTTAAAAATTGCTAGCATCCACCAGTCTCTGTTGGCTTCTGATTTAGCATGCACACCATCTCTTTCAACTTTTACGCCGTTATTTAGTTCTACTCTGTCTACCTTTATACTTCCCTCTGAAGGTGAGATAGCCTCACTTATCACAAAATCTAAACCTTCTACGTCTCATTTAGACCCTCTTCCAACTAAATTAGTAAAACTCTGTTTGCCATTTCTTTTGCATTTCATCACTGAGATTATTCATTCTTCTCTTATTTCTGGTACCGTTCCTTACTTATTCAAATGTGCACTAATAACTCCTGTACTTAAGAAACCAGGTGCGGACCCAAACAATTTTAATAATTTTCGACCCATTTCCAATCTGACATTCCTATCAAAAATTTTGGAAAAGGTTGTTGCATATCAGTTACACAATCATCTCTCAACTAACAACCTTTATGAACAATTTCAATCAGGTTTTCGTTCCCACCACAGCACTGAGACTGCACTTATCAAAATTTCAAATGACCTTTTGATAGCAGCTGACTCAGGACTATTATCTATATTAATTCTTCTCGATTTATCGTCATCGTTTGACACTATCTCTCATCAAATCCTGTTGGACAGACTGCAGTCCATCGGTATCATAGGTACTTCTTTAACTTGGTTTAAGTCATATCTCACTGATCGTACCCAATTTTTCCAATTAAGCCAGTTCAGATCCAAACCGGCATCCATCACCACAGGTATCCCACAGGGATCAGTTTTGGGCCCTTTATTATTTACCATCTATTTACTTCCTCTGGGTAATATCTTTAGAAAACATGGAATTCACTTTCACTGCTATGCTGACGATACACAGCTCTATCTATCCTCCAAACCTACTTCTAAACTTCAACCATCCTCTCTTTCTAACTGTTTGTCTGAAGTCAAAACCTGGTTTTCGTGTAACTTTCTCAAATTAAACAGCAGTAAAACGGAATTACTACTTGTCGGGACAAAACATATTCTGTCTAAGACCAGGGATTTTTCTATGAGCATAGATGATTCTATAGTTGGTCTTGCAAAACAAGTTAAGAGCCTGGGTGTTATCTTTCGAAGCCCACATTAACAACATTACACGGTCGGCATTTTATCACATACGTAACATCAATCGACTCCGTTCTTCCCTCTCATCGAGGAGCACTGCCATCCTGGTTCATGCTCTTGTCACTTCACGTATTGATTACTGCAATGCTCTCTTTTATGGTCTTCCAAGTAAACTTCTACATAAGTTACAGTTAGTGCAGAACTCAGCTGCACGACTAATCTCTAGAACACCAAAATTCAGTCACATATCTCCTGTCCTACAACAACTGCACTGGCTTCCTGTTAAACAACGTATTGAATTTAAAATCCTCCTCCTAGTTTACAAGTCACTGCATAACCTGGCTCCATCATATCTCACTGATCTGCTTTCTACACACACTCCATCTCGAACCCTTCGTTCCTCATCCGTACGCCCTTTAGTTCCTCCGCGCATACGTCTGGTTTCCATGGGATCTCGAGCTTTTAGCTACGCTGCTCCTCAGTTGTGGAACTTGCTTCCCCAAGACATTCGAGACTGTGCCACGCTCTCTATTTTTAAATCCCACTTGAAAACACACCTTTTTAGACTGGCCTACCAATAATACTCTAATCTGTTGGTTTTTATTTATTTACTTATTATTATGTATATGTGTATTTGTGTATATTTATGAATTTTTATTTTTTATTCTTCTTCTTCTTACCATTTGTAATGATTGTTTTTATCTGCTATAAGGTGTCCTTGAGTGTCTTGTAAGGCGCCCTTAAATAAAATGTATTATTATTATTATTATTATTATTATATATTATTTTCTTTTTCTTTTCCTTCTCTTATTTCTCTTAGAATGATTGACATATATGACTATAACCTCAGTATTAAATCATTAATCAATATCTTGAATACTTATTTTTATTATTAAATGATTCTAAATGATTTACATTTATAAACAACCATATTATTGTGTAATTGCTCTAATATTCTTCTGATGTCCGTATTGTATTTGCCTATGCTAGGGTCTTAGAGGTCATCATGACCCATGGAATACATGACGATCCTTCAATTTTAGAAGGAGAACGAGTTATCAGAATGTTTTGGTTTATAGTTGGAGCCTGAGCCGAGTTCAGCCTTGGAGAAGCTGTGTACGTGTGTGTGTGTAATATGGTCTGTATTGGTGAGGTGATTAGCTGGCACCATAAAACTTGTTGTTCTCGACAAGCCACGTCACGAATACGTCAACCATGTGATCAACGAAGATATGCTTCAGACTGTCTGCTCTTGTGTGGAAAATTACGTTTTGTTTATCCTTCTTTCTTTCTTTGCCAATCAGAATCATTTAAACGTCATCAATGACGTGGTTGCCACCCTCTGTTAGAGTATAATTGCTGTAACAATGTTATTGTATTGGGGGTGGCCTACGAACTCCTTGTGAGACCTGAAGCTGGCTTTTGCTGATGAAACTGCAAACTATACTTCACTAAAATTTCTTCTATTGACTGCACTTCTGACTCCTGGTCTTCATTCAACATATCTGGTCCTCGGGTCTTAACTGTAAATTCCCCTACAATACCATTAATGTCAAATTACAGTAATTATATTTTATATACAGGAAAATTACTTATACAATTATTTATACCATGTTTTTCTGTGTTCTTAAATTACATACAAATTTATGTAAAATTACAACAATATCTGTAAATTGACAACTTGACTGTTATTCTACGTATTAAATAATTAATAAAAAATTACAGTACATCTTTTATACAGGAAAATTACTGTATTATTTATACCGTATTTTTTGTTTTCTTAAATTATATCCAAATTCATGTAAAATTACAAACAACATCTGTAAATGAATAACTCTGGCCTACTTCTAGAAAATGAAGATCCAAGAATGTGCATCAGATGTGTTCTTAAGAAGCCACAGTAAACTTTATTGTTTATTTACATATGATTAACGCAACGTTTTATGCATTAGCTTATCTCAAAACCTAACGCTAACAGCCTGACAATGTCAATACTAAATACCTTTAAATATTGTGGTATCTCTTCTACATTTTCTACTCCTAAAGATCAGGACTTAGAAGCTTAACACTTGTATTTACAGCATTGTGGTGCTTAATCCTAACCGTAACCCCAAACCCAGGCCTGGTCTCACAGATGGGGTTAAGACTAAGCTAGGATTAGCCCTTAGTTCAATCAAGACATTTAAGTATCTTTAATAAACGGCAAAAATAAAATAAATACAGTAAATAATAACTGTTTATAATAACCACGGAGCACAGATTCCGATGAATCATATTTTATTTTGCTTCATGGTGGATGGCCAGGTGTGTGTGCATTACTTACAAGACTTAAAGGATCTGCTGCTAACATATTGGGGGTCATGGCTTTTGAGAGTTGAGAATTGACATTATTAGGCAGAGTAGTTCTAAAGAAAAGGTCAGGTAAATAAATTGTGTTTTATTGCAGTGCATGATTGCCATATATATTACCATTGTATTACCATAAATATCATGCACTGCAAAAAAAAAAAAAATAATATATATATATATATATATATATATATATATATATATATATATATATATATATATATATATATATATGGCTAATGTGTGTGTGTGTGTGCGTGCGTGCGTGCACGCGTGTGTGTGTGTGTGTAGAAAATACATTTTAGGAAGAAAAAATCCAGCCACATGATCTTCAGGAGCGGTGAGTATTGACATACTAACATTAGGAAAGCTGAATTTTCAGCATCATTACTCCAGTCTTTAGTGTCATACGATCCTTCAGAAATCATTCTGATATGGTGATGTGCTTCTCAAGAAAAATTTAATATTATTAATGTTGAAAACAGCTGTGTACTTTTTGTTTCAGGATTATTTAACGAATATAAAGTTCAAAAGAACAGCATTTATCTGAAATATAAAGCTTTTGCAACATTATAAATGTCTATACTGTCACTTTAATGCATCCTTGCTGAAATTGTTTTATACATTTCTTTAAGTTCTTTCCAAAAAACATCATCTTACTAACCCAAAACTTTTGAACGGTAGTACAATGTTACAAAAGCTTTCTATTTCAGATAAATACGGTTCTTTTGAACTTTCTATTTATCAAAGAATCCTAAAAAGAAATTTTAGTTTTCAAAGTTTTCAACATTGATAATAATCATAAATGTTTCTTGAGCAGCAAATCCTCATATCAGATGGATTTCTGAAGGATCATGTGACACTGAAGGCTGGAGTAATGATGCTGGAAATTCAGCTTTGCATCAAAGGAATAAATTACATTTTAAAATATATTCAAATAGAAAACATTTGTTTTGCATTTTAATAATTTTTCACAATATTACAGCTTATTTTGTATTTTTTATAATTTAATAACATAAATGCAGCCCTGATGAGCAGAAGTGACATCTTTAAAAACATACAAATATATTACTGTTCTAAAACATTTGACCGGTAGTGCACACACACTACCTCAAATGCTGCCTGCTCAGAGTGCGAGCGGCTGCCGCCTCGCATTCTACACTCACGTCTCGCAGTCTTTGAGGAGGCTACGAGGGCTGGCGGTCCTTGTGGTTCGTGTCCCGCTGCCGCTGAGGCGGCGCGGCAGGTCCAGTCATGGGTGTCGCAAATGGACCTTTCTCTGGGCGAGGAGCCTGACGCGAGCTTCACGTCGCTTTGCCCTGGTCCATCTCCACGCTTTAGCCAGTTATCTTGCGCCGTCCTCATCAACAATAAACACCCCATCGCTCCCGTCCAAGCAGTTGAGGATTACTTCCTCTCTGGCGGGGCAGGGCTTTTTGGCAGCAGGGTGCCTTCACACCGCCTCGCTGCTACAGGCTTATCAGGCGGAGCTTCTCAGCGATTTGAGTCAGGGTGATATGGAAACAAACCCTGACTCTATTACTGAACTTCGCAGGGTGTCGGACCTGGCCCTGCGTGTCTCCAAGGAGTTTCCATGGTGGCTATAGAAAGGCACCTTTGGGTGGGGCTCACATCCCTGAAGGACGGAGAAAAAAGTGTCCTGCTCGATGCCCCATTTGTTTCCTCTGGTCTCTTCGGCGGCGCCATTGAGACCATAGTGGAGAAGTTTCAAGTAGCCTCCAAACAGAAGGAGGGTTTGGGTCTTCCTGCCTCACCTGTATGACAAGCACCCGCGGCCCAGTACCTCTTCCTATCGCTACGCACAGAGGCGTAGTGTAGCGACTCGGCAGCCTCCGGATGAGTCTGGGGGCACGGTCCGGTGTACGCAGGACCTGAAGGCTACCCTCCAAGCGAAAAGGAGGGGAGGCAAGGCCTCGAGCAAGAGGCCATGACTCTTTACTTGAGGGTTTAAAGTGAAAGACAAAAAAAATAAAAAATAATTTAGCGTACCAGTGCTTGTCACGATACATAAAGGGAGGATTCAAGATGCATGGGTGAAGGAGATTTATTATGACAACAAAAGGAACATAAACTCTCAAAAGAAACACCCACGAGGGGGAAAACTATAACTTAAACAGAATAAAAAAAGACTCAAATGACATGAACTAACCGGGAGATCGGAGAACACAACACACAGGAACAAGGACAAGGAAGCTAACGACACAACGCTGGACTAGTGATGTTACGTATGACACTGAAGCTTCGATGCGCGTATCGCTCATGTGACACAATTTGAAATGAAGCGCTGTATCGGGGTGTGTATTGGTTTCCCCGAGTCACGTGATCGATGACAAATGAAGCCTCAAATTTCTGTCAAATCACGTGCGCGTTTCACTTTGCGTGTCAGAAGCTTCAAACCCCCAGATCTTCCTTAACGAGTCCTTGTTGACTCAGTCTGTTTGATGGTTTTGTGAGGAGAGTCAAAGTATGTAATATATAGAATCAATACATTACACACACACACACACACAAAATGTGGTTTTAATTATAAGTTTTTACAGACAGCGGTATGTGCAGAGAAGGGGGGGGGGGGGTGTATGGAGACACTTGATTCTGTATCGTACCTTGCACGAACACTACATAACTTAAATTAACATAACTTAGCTTACGTATTTCTTTTTAAACTTTTCTATTGTATATTGTTGTTTTGATTTTTTTCGATTTGTATTCTTTTGATCACTTTTCTTACCTTTTTTCGCCTGACTACCCCCACTTTCACTTTCACTTGACGCAGACATTTTAACGAAATACCTGTCATGGGAAATCTGCTTCTCCTTTATCCACAACAACAGAAGCCTCTTCATCTCATCATTTATATTCAAACATAACTTCGATATAATCGTCATGCACTTGGAAGGATTTAGATTCTTGATAACATCCTTCTGCTTTAGGATGATATCGTGGATGTACTGCGATCATAGGTGAGAGATAGATCTCTCACGCGGACACACGCTCATAATGATCCTATCACAGAATCCCTATCACAGAATCCCTGTCCTTATTGTGTGTGTGTGTGTGTGTGTGTGAGAGAGAGAGAGAGAGAGAGAGAGAGAGAGTAAGCCTACGTTAGATCTTATTGAATCATATAAATTCATATAATATTTTATTGTCACACTTTATGGGTAAATTAATATTGTTTTTCTGGATACATTAAACACAAACATATACAGCTTTTATTTGGACATTGCATTGAAACGATGGAGTGTGTTGTGATTGCTTCATCTGACAGAGCTTCTTTCACAGGCTTCTGCCTGTTATATTTTAAATAAGCACCAGATGGCGCTGTTCATGACACTCGCGAAGCCTCTAATCTTTTCCCGAAACAGTCAGGGTGAAGCCTCAGTGCTTCATGAAGCCTCATTTCCACATCCCTACGCTGGACAGCAAACACTGAGGGCTATATATAAGACACATGAGGGAAGGTAGTGATGAGAGACAGCTGGGAATGATTATTGGAAACAAGGAAGCGGGGCAGACGCTAACGAGACAAACACACAGGAGAGAGAGCAGTGCCACGGTTCTGTCCACTAGAGCACTAATAACACTGGAATGAGAGACAGAACCATGACAGTGCTCTTCTGGGCCTGGTTGCGCAGTTTTTTCAGGCGGCCTTGTGTGGTCGCCCCTCCGAGGAGGTTCCTAGAGCATTCAGCATATTCAGCACTCTGTTCCAATGAAAGAGCAGAATAAACTTATTGTGCCTTACCTGTGAAAACACATTGCAACAATAAAGTCCAAGAACTTTTTGGCAATTTCATGGATAAAGCAACATGTTCAAAGTGATAGAAATATTTCTCCACTTCTTTTTCATAAAATGGCGGAACCAATCTCATGTTTCTATGAACGTCAAACGCAGGTTCACCTCCCGCTAAATATGGTAACCCAGGAGACAAATCCATCTGTGAAAATCCTGCTGTTTTTACTGCTAATTCCAGTTCCAACCTTTTTACCTGGGATGCTCTTTCATCTCGTTCCTTCTCTAACTCAAGCTCTAATCGTCACATAGCTAATTGATGATTAATTTGCTTTCAGCAAATTCTCTCTCCATTTCTCACTCTTTCATAGCGCGATCGTCACGCTCAGCATGAATTTTCGCAGCATCTAAACCACCAACTTACATTGCATTCAAGGAACACACTGAATCAGCTCTTGCTTTTCCTGGGATTGAACCCATGACCTTGAGCTGCTATGTTTTGGAACTGTAGGGAGGTGGATGCCATGTATATATTGTGATTAAGTTTTTCTCCTGTTTTTGTGGTCAGATTGGGACTCCATGTACCATGTATCTGTTATTTTGTTCTTTTCTTTTACAGACTTAGTAAGACCTCCCAGGTATTATCCCCTCCTGTGTTTCTTATTAAAATACTTGTTGAATTAATTTTATTGTGGTGGTACTGTCGTAGGGCCAATCTGGCAATCTGGACCCAGGTAGAAGCGAGTGACGGATCACTGCGTATGCGGTCTTTTCAGTGTGGCAAATTCCAATTTATTCTCTATCTGACTCCATACTTATTATGACCACGAATTTAGGTTAGAATGTCAATTGGTTATTGGTCATTTCTATGATAATTTGAACAGTAGGCCATCCTTTTTTTACAAGGATCTCACGTTCTCAAACTCTCCAGTCTGATTTTTAGTCAGAGGTTAAAGCTAATGTTACTTAATAGACTACTCTGGAACTGCTCATGTGGCTCTAGTACTGGTGTGGCAGCACCTGGGACTGTCAGTGGGTTTTAAGTGCTCCTCTTGGGACCTGGCCTGCCCTCCGCTGTAGGCGCAGCAGAAGAAGAGGCTGATACTGAGTCTGTAGTGGCAGTTCCTCGATAAGGTGCCAATCAATCTTGGTGCACAGCCAACTTCCTACCCCTAGGCAACTGAACTCTGTAAACTACTTCCCCAATTCTCTTCAGGACCAACCCACTAGGAGCCAATTTTAGGGCACTTGGCCTTCTTTCTCTTTCTCCTTCTTCACCCACACCAGCTCCCCCGCTGTGAAATTCTGCCGGATCCCTGCTTATAACAACTGTTTCCTTGCAAAATTATGAGTGGCTTCCAATGAGTCCTGAAGCTTTCTAGCATTCTCCGGGCCTGGTGGCATAGCATGCACATTTCCCCAGGAGTCAAAATTTAATTGATTTACAAACAACTAAGAACGGATATAACACAAATGATAAAGCTTGGGTTGCTGAATAAACGATCCCTTTCCTCAAAAGCACTTATTGTAAATTATATGATTACAGATCATAAACTAGATGTGCTGTGTTTGACAGAAACCTGGCCTAAACCAGATGATTACATTACTTTAAATGAGTCCACCCCTCAAGATTACTGTTAAAAACATCAGCCTCGTCTGAAAGGTAAAGGAGGAGGTGTTGCTGTAATTCATAGTAACACAATCAACTAATTAATTTTTTTTTTTTTTGCTAATTTTTAGAAGGTAGGCTGAGATGGTAAATGGTAACATGGTTTGTGTAACATTAGAAACATTATTAGCTGTTTGATAACGTAGACATTGTAAATAGTGATACCATTGTGCAGCAAGTGAGTGGAGGCAGGGAATTGCATATTCATGAATTCTCATATATTGAATGAAGCAAGGTACAGTTACAATCAAACTATTTTAAGGCATGTAAAAAAATACAGAAAAAGATTCGTTTTAAACTATAAAATTATTTACTACAGGGTGACAACATTTATTTAGTTCCTGACATTATTCTAGTGTAGCTCGGCATGTAAAGAAAGTTTCAACGCATAAAACATTCAAGCATTTTGGCTTTCAGTTTGAGTATGTTAACGTTAGAGTTAACATACTGCTTAATCTGATGTCAAGAAGGCCAGACCACTAAACTCATATCAAAATTACATACTAAAAAAAGTCTGCTTTTCTGTGGACTATATTATTTTTGTCATGGTTCTGTCTTTCTTGTTCCCATTTACTCCCTGATCGTGCGCTCCTCTTGTCATCTGTCTCACCTGTGTTCTCATCAATTCCCTTATCAGTCTCGTTTGCTATCCCCGCCTTCCTATTATCCTCTATGTATTTAAGCCTTGTGTTAGTCTTAGTCTGTGTTCGTTCTCGTCAATAGTGTGGTGTATTTCCTTCTGTGCCTTCGTGTGCCAATAAACTTCAGAGTATTGGATTTCTTCGTCTCCGTGTCTGCCTCATACACACGCGTGACAGAAGAACGAACCAGGTGAAGTCGCCTATAAGGACTACTAATAATCTGAAGATGGAGAGATACATCGTGGATTGTATCCTCGCCTTCGCTCGCCGGGATAAGGACTTTGCTCGCTATTCCCATGAATTCAGCCTGCTTGCAGCGCTCACGCCGTTTGACGACGCCGCGCTGAAAACTCTGTACTGGATCGGGGCACAAGAACAACAGCCCCGAGAGCTCCCAGACACCACTGGACTTAGCTGGCGTGAGGCCATCACTAAGTGTCTGGAGAGCGTCTCGCCCCGGTCCAGTCAACGAGAACAGTCTCCTACCTCTGCAGACGCAGCGCGAGAGCCAAGACCGTCGCCCGCCTCCACGCCCAATGTCAACCTGGCAGTGCCTGCATTCAGTGAGCCGAGTCCCGCGCCAAGTGAGCCGAGTCCCGCGCCAAGTGAGCCGAGTCCCGCGCCAAGTGAACAGAGTTCTTCCCGAGCGGCCGGAACTGAACAGAGTTCTTCCCGAGCGGCCGAAACTGAACAGAGGTCTTCCCGAGCGGCCGAAACTGAACAGAGGTCTTCCCGAGCGGCCGAAACTGAACAGAGGTCTTCCCGAGCGGCCGAAACTGAACAGAGGTCTTCCCGAGCGGCCGAAACTGAACAGAGGTCTTCCCGAGCGGCCGAAACTGAACAGAGTTCTTCCCAAGCGGCCGAAACTGAACAGAGTTCTTCCCGAGCGGCCGAAACTGAACAGAGTTCTTCCCGAGCGGCCGAAACTGAACAGAGTTCTTCCCGAGCGGCCGAAACTGAACAGAGTCCTTCCCGAGCGGCCGACCACCACGAACAGTGCTCTCCCCGAGCGGCCGACCACCACGAACAGTGCTCTCCCCGAGCGGCCGAAAAGGACCCGTGCTCTCCCCGAGGGCCCGACCCGCCAGAGCCTGAGCTGCCGTGGCCCGACCCGCCAGAGCCTGAGCTGCCGTGGCCCGACCCGCCAGAGCCTGAGCTGCCGTGGCCCTACCCGCCAGAGCCTGAGCTGCCGTGGCCCGACCCGGCCTTCAGCGACCTCCCAGAGCCGCCAGAGCAATCCCGGGACCTCCCAGAGCCGCCAGAGCCCCAGCCGGCCCCGCCAGAGCCACCGCCGGCCCTCCAGCCGGCCCCGCCAGAGCCACCGCCGGCCCTCCAGCCGGCCCCGCCAGAGCCACCGCCGGCCCTCCAGCCGGCACCGCCCTGGAGGGTTGCACCACCCTGGAAACCCCCCTGATTCTGGACTCCTCAGCCTCCAGGGTCCCCACCCTCCCGCCCTTTTCTGGTCCTTCGTGTTTGTCTAGTCCCCTGCCCCTCCCTCCGCAAGGTGTTCCTCTTATGCCGTGAGGTCACGCCTTGTCGGAGGGGGTGTACTGTCATGGTTCTGTCTTTCTTGTTCCCATTTACTCCCTGATTGTGCGCTCCTCTTGTCATCTGTCTCACCTGTGTTCTCATCAATTCCCTTATCAGTCTCGTTTGCTATCCCCGCCTTCCTATTATCCTCTATGTATTTAAGCCTTGTGTTAGTCTTAGTCTGTGTTCGTTCTCGTCAATAGTGTGGTGTATTTCCTTCTGTGCCTTCGTGTGCCAATAAACTTCAGAGTATTGGATTTCTTCGTCTCCGTGTCTGCCTCATACACACGCGTGACAATTTTAGTGCATTATATTTAATCATAAAAATCTTTAAATTAAATGAATTGTCCTTTTATGAACAACCTACGTATAGTATGTGCCATTTCTAAAACACCATTACTCAGTTTAACATTTTACTCAAATAAATGGTCAATTATTTTACAATGATGCAAAGCATTTAGTCACAGTTTTTTGGAACTTAAAAACACTGTCTTGCATGTTAACATAAATCAAATATAAATTATTTAAAATTCATTTTCCAACTCTGGGAAGCAATTCTGAACAGATGAATTGACTTCACACACGTAAAATCTTAAGTGGCAGCTGTTTAAAAAAAAAATGTTTTGTAAAATGTGCAAGTTTATAAATAAGTATGTGTGGGGGGTTTTGAGTAAACTGAAATTTGCAGTTAGAGTTCGCTAAAGACCTGAAATGGTTTCTCAAACTCCCTCAGCAACTCTGAAATCGTGTCTTTGCACTGTCTCAGGTCAGGATGAATGCTTGCTGTTCCCCCTCATTGACACGTCCGGCCCCCTCAGATTTTCAATTGGTTAAAATGGCGACTGCGAAAGTGAAAGCACATATCGCCCGCCACACAAGACGATCGCAACGCATGCCATCTGCTGTTAGTTCTGCCGAAAATGAAAATATTTTTTTTCATATTGCAGATTTATCTCTCTGGCCGCACGGAACCCCCTGTCAAACCCCTGCGGGCCGTACGTTTGACACCCCTGGTTTATACTGAAGTGAAGTCATGTGATGTTAAGTGACTGCGTTCAGGAGTCTGATGGCCTGGGGGAAGAAGCTCCTCCTAAGTCTCTCAGTTTTGGCCATCAGGCTTCGGAAGCGCTTACCAGATGGCAGCCGGGTGAAATGAGGGTTTGCAGGGTGATTAATGTCCTTGATAATTTTTGTAGCTCTACTTCTGTAGCATTTTGTGTAGATGTCCTGCAGAGAGCTGACCCTGAGATGCGCTCAGATAAGCAGCCAGGGAGATAAATCTTTGCATAGCTTTGCAGTCATGACTGGTACTGTTCCCATACCACGCTGTGAGTTAGTAAACTTTCTATCGCCCCTAAATAGAAAGTTCTCAGTATAGCTGGTGAAAACCTGAATTTCCTCAGCTGGTGCAGGTGGTATAGTCTTTGCCTGGCCTTTTTCACCTGAGTCTGGGTGTGTGCAGTTCAGGTCAGGTCCTCAGAGATGTTTACACCCAGTGGACTGTCTGTAATCCTTTCGCACATAAGTCGAGATGATCCCCAGCATGGGTTTTATTCAAAGCCAACAAGTTGTGAACTTTTTCATCAACTTGATATTCCGATTTCCAAACATGTGGAAGTAAGTGTATTTTTGTCGTTAACTATGCAACATGTATTTGATATGAATTAAAACACCCCGTCAATTTTATAATTGAAAGGTTATTTACTTCTTGGAAATCAGTGTATGTTACAAACCATAGTGTTGTAAGGGAATTACAGTGAAGACCCAAGGACCAGATATGTTGAATGAAGACCAGGAGTCAGAAGTGCAGTCAATAAAATAAATTTTAGTGAAGTTTAGTTTGCAGTTTCATCAGCAGAAGCCAGCTTCAGGTCTCACAAGGAGTTTGTAGGCCGCCCCCACATACAAAAACATTGTTACAGCAATTATACTCTAACAGAGGGTGCTAACTACGTCAATGATGACGTTTAAATGATTCTGATTGGCTAAGAAAGAAAGAAAGAAAGAAAAACAAAACTAGTAATTTTCCACTCGAGAGCAGACAGTCTGAAGCATATCTTCGTTGATAACATGGTTGATGGGTTCGTGACGTGGCTTGTCGAGAACAACAAGATTTATGGTGCCAGCTAATCACCTCACCAATACTGACCATATTAACACACACTCACATACAGCTTCTCCAAGGCTGAACTCAGCTCAGGCTCTGATAGCATTCTCTATCTGTTGAGAAGTGCTGACAATATTAATCCTTACTCTATGGAAAACTACAGAAAAGTAAAGAAAGGTTTTTAACTAATAAAAAGCCTAACTTGATTATAAATCACTCTTTACAACTCATTCAAATAAGAAAAAGGAAAAAGAGGCTGTGCGATCTTTATGAAATTTTAGAGAGATTATTCTTATGGACACAAGTACCAAACCATGTAGCAAAATCAAATGTTAAAGTGACCTATCCGTGAGTATTACAGAGGAAATCAAGTGTGGATACATAGAGAGAGAATAGCAGAAAGATCCCAATTCTGAAGGGTCGAGTGTGGTTTTCAATAAGCAGTTTAATAATAACAAGCTTAAAGGTTTTTAGCATGTAACTTAATGACAAAGATTAATTAATGTTATTTAGAAGAGGATGTTACGACCCTATGGTTCTTTACTATTATTTCTGTTTTTCTGTTAGTATCTCTGTGTGTGTGTTTCTCTGTCTAGAAACCTCGTGCTGATTGGTTACTACACGCTGATTGATGTTCTCTGCTGATTGGTGCACAGCACTTTAAAAGAAGCATGTCATCACTTCTTTTAGAGAGGTATTGGGAGAATGGAGAGAGGTTGTTTGTTTGGTGCATGTGGTAGAATCTGTGTTTGTGTTAAGAGAGTTGAATTTGTTAAAAGTGAAAACTGTGAGTAGTCTCTGTTTGAATTTGTTTGTACTTGAAGAGCTTGTTATACTTGACCAATTTGCCTGTTTGACGCTGATTTTGGATTACCCTTTTCAAAGTTTGGTTGCCTGATTTTAAATATTGTAAATACTTATTATTTGGGAAAGTAGGTAGACCGACGCCATTTTTGTTTATTGTAAGCTGTTTGATCTTTGTTTTTGGTTAGGGAGTTAGGTTTGTACATTGTATTTTCTTTTCTTTTCTTTAGTTTGGGGTTAGGGTTTAAGAGAGTTTTTAAAACAATGAACTTGTGTTTGTTGTTTGGCCCAGTTGGCTCCTGAATCATATGTCCCAACATTAAGATTAATACATTTATCATTTTTGAAATATTACTTTTCTGTATTTTTCATGTTGCACCCTTTTCACTAGATGGGGCGTAACATGAAATTGGGGGTTCGTCCATTGGCAAGATATTTTATTAGCCACATTTATTTTGCAAGGTTATTTTTGTTTGTGTTTGCCTGGGGTTTTTCTTTTTGTGAGGGAGGAAATATAGAGATTGACATGATGACAAAATTTGAATTAGAAAAATTTGTGATTGCGCCCACAGAGGACAAATTTGAAAAATGTCCTAAAGACGATTTGTTATTAATCGCAGATTTCTTTGACGTTGTCGTATCTCGAAATGCGCTCAAAAGGGAGATTAAAGAGGCACTGCGCACAGAGCTAGTAAAGCAAAAGATATTGCCTGGTGAGAGTGTGGTTACGGGTCTTGCATCTCCAGCACTGTCTGAGGATTTGGATGCTGTGGAGGCAGAGTTCAAATTCGACGATGGAGCTTGGATGGATCCTGTTAATCCTTCTGCACCAAAAGACCAGTTGTTGGCAATAAGGTTGAAAGAACTCAAAGTGGAATTAGCCCAACAAAAACACCAGAGTCAGCAGTTACATGTCCGAGCTGTTGAGCTCGAGACGAAAAGAGACATCAGGCTGAAAGAGCTCGAACTTGAGCTAAAGACCGAGCAGGCTCGGCATCCACCTTCTCCTGTGTTGCGAGGAAACACTCCTGTGACGAGTCCTGTGAGCTCCCTGCAGAGTCGCATGCATTACCAGTAAGTCGGGAATTTGATGTTAGTAGACAAATTTCGTTAGTTCCTACATTTAGAGAGAATGAAGTTGATGCGTATTTCACGGTTTTTGAGCGCATCGCAGCCACATTACAGTGGCCTAGAAATATTTGGCCTTTATTGTTACAGTGCAAACTTGTAGGTAAAGCGCAAGAAGTGTGTTCTGCATTGACACTTGAGAAAAGCTTGGACTATGATGCAGTTAAAGTGGCCGTGTTAAGAGCTTATGAACTCGTTCTGGAGGCTTATCAACAAATTTAGGAAGCATGTGAAAAAACCCCAATCAAACATTTGTTGAATTTGCACATGAGATCCACGTTGTTTGAAAAATGGTGTGCTGCTAGTAAAATTACAACTTTTGAGCAATTGAAAGAGCTAATTTTAGCGGTAGAGTTCAAAAACTGCATTTCAAAAAAGATTGTAGCTAATTTGAATGAACAAAGTTTCATCTCTGTCAGAGGCTGCTGTCTTTTCTGATGAGTTTGTTCTCACACACAAAGTTTTTTTCTTGTCCCAACGTACTTCACATCATGCAGTTGTAAATTGCAGACACCGTTCAAAAACAGCGATGGCTCCTCAAAATGATCAGACTTCTGATTCATCATTGATGTTGAGCAAATGTTTTTACTGTCATGAGAAGGGACATTTGATTGCTGCTTGTACTGTGTTGCAGCGGAAAAATCGGAGAAAAGCTCAAAGTTCATCTAAAAGTGTAGCTTTTGTTCGTACTCCCTCATCCGATTCTTTATCTATTGATCTATTGTCACTTACTGAATTAGACTCAGAACCCAAACAAGTACGTATTCTGTGTGATACCGGTGCTGCACAGTCATTTATTTTAGCAGATGTGCTCCCTTTCTCTTCACAGTCCAGCTGTAATTCTGATGTTTTAGTTCAGGTAATTGAACTTTGTGTGGTCAGAGTTTCCTTGCATAATGTAAATTTAACCTTCTGATATTGTGAATGGTTTAGTTAAAGTGGCTGTACGAAATCAGTTACCACTGAAAGGAATCTCCCTTATTCTTGGGAATGATTTAGCTGGAAGCAAAGTTGCTTATCTTCCCGAGGTTACTGATGTACCTTGTTTGTCAGAAAATGATGCGTTGACTCAGGAATTCCCAAGTGTTTTGCCAGTCCTGCGTTGTGACTTGTGCGCAAGCTCGTAAGTTTGAAAATGAAGTTGATCTTTCCAACTCAGGTAGATTAGGAACAATAAGGGACCAAGGACAGAACCTTGTGGGACACCACAGCTAACAGAAGACTTCAACCAATGAAGTCTACAGTGTCCCAGTAATGTCATTCTTGCCATGCGTGTCAAGTTGCTGGAAAACCAAATCAGGTTATTTCCCCAGCACCATTGAAACCTACAACCTTTGAAAAGTGTATATGATGATGCAACGGCGCATGCTCTGCTGCGACGACACGCCTGTCATGTCAGCTCACGCTACTGTCCTAGTTTCGTCTAAGTTTTCGTCATTTATTTGAGTTATTTGTTACGTTTTTGGTTTTTGTTTTGTCAAATGAGTGCGGTTAAGAACAACATCATGCTGAAATTGCTGTGGATTACCCTCGCGATTTTATGGATTATAAAGAATGGCACAGCGCTCACGCTACTACAATCAGATGTCACCCGAGGCGAGCTACTCACGTACAGCCGCGATGAGCTTCTGCGACTCCGGGCATCTATTCCCTGCAACGAAAAACCAGCTGACATCCCTTCGGAGATCCGACCGAGGAAAAGGGGCAGGCGTGGTGGTGTCCGTGCCCGGGTAAGGAGGCGTCCTTTTAGACCTCCGTTACCCTCTGTCATTTTGGCCAATGTACGTTCCCTTCGGAATAAGATCGACCAACTTCATGCCAAGTGTCAGGGGGAGAGACTTTTCAGGGACGCGTGTATCATCGCATTAACTGAATCCTGGCTCGATGAATCCATCTCTGACTCTGAGATCAGCCTTGACAACTTCTTGACCGTCCGGGCTGACTATGTGTCTTTATAAACAAGCGCTGGTGCACTAACATAAAAATACACAGCATCATATGCACACCGGACGTAGAGATATTAACACTATCATTACGTCCCTTCTATCTGCCAAGAGAATTCCCCACTGTGGTTTTTGGGTGTGTTTACTGTCCACCAGACACTAACACACGAGCAGCAGCAGAGCCAATAGCAGACAATGCTAACTCAATGCTATGTAAATACCCCCAAGCCCCGGTGTTTTATATGGGCGATTACAATAACTGCAGTCTTGACAGCGTACTACCTTCATTCCATCAGTATGTGCACTGTCCCACAAGGAAGGGAAAGATCTTGGACCTGTGTTACGGGAATGTTTTAGATGCATTTACTGTGCGGGCTCATCCTCCTCTGGGCTCTTCGGACCATAATGTTTTGGTCTGTCTCCCTGGTTACAGACAGGAACTGAAGCGCATCAAGCCACAAGTCCACAGCGCTCCTCAGTGGTCGGCGGATGCAATTGCATGTCTGCAAGGTTCTCTTGCATGCACTGACTGGAGCGTTTTCGATGGCAGTTTGGATCAGAGACTGTCAGTTATAACAGACTATATCAAGTTTTGTGTGAGTAACTGTATACCAACAAAAACCTACAAAACTTTCCCCAACTGTAGGCCTTTGGATTACTCCAGAGATTAAACAAAAACTTGTTGAAAAACACAAAACATTTAAATGCAAGGATTGGCTTTCACTTAAAGAACTGGACAGACAGATAAAAAATGACATTATTAAAGGAAAACTTAAATACAAAGAGAAAATAGAACACGAGTTTTCCACAATGAACACAAAACAAGCCTTCCAGAAAATAAAAATATTGACGGGACAGAATGTGAAACAAGATCACAGCACAATCACCAATCCCATAGCCTTTGCAAAAAGTCTTAATGATTTCTACTCCAGATTTGACATCATTGACTTTTCGGCTGTCTGCAATGAGCTACTGAACGCTCTCCCTTTAAATCCACCAACAACTCCTCCCTTTACAGAGGTGGATGTTCGACAGGAGCTGAGCAGGTGTAAAATTGGCAAGGCCATGGGGCTGGACGGCATCCCTTCCAGGGTGTTCAGGCTTTGTGCGATGGAACTCTCCCCGGTTTTCTATTCCATAATGCATGAGTCATACAACACAGCACAGTGGCCCACTCTATGGAAACATTCCACCATCATTCCTCTACCAAAGAAACCCCGTCCATCAGAACTCAACCATTACAGACCAGTTGCTCTAACACCCATAGCAAGCAAATGCTATGAAAAACTGATTCTGCGCAACATCCTGTCAACTGTCAACCCACAGCTGGACAAACATCAGTTTGCTTATAAGGCCAGGCGAGGGACGGAGGATGCTGTTGTATGTCTCCTTCATTCCCTCCTTCAACATCTGGAAACACCTGGTAATTTTGCTGCAGTTCTTTTTGTGGACTTAAGCTCAGCTTTTAACACAATGCAACGTCATCAGATGATAGAGAAACTACACCAACTCAATGTTGCACCCCAGCACATCCATCTGATGCACAGCTTCTTGAGCAACAGGCCACAGGCTGTGAGGATCGGGTCTGTCACATCGGACACCATCATAACCAACACTGGAGCTCCTCAAGGATGTGTCCTCTCTCCCTTTCTCTACACACTCTACACCAATGACTGTATTACTCCTTCACCTGTTACAACATACTACAAATATTCTGATGACACTGCAATTCTGGCTCTCCTCAATGATCACACTACCATTGCTGCTTATCATGACACCATATCACACTTCACACACTGGTGCACAGACAATTTTCTCCATCTCAATGTTGAGAAAACAAAAGAACTGGTTTTTAATGCACCCAGTCTCAGTCAAATCTCCATCCATGGCAACATCATAGAAAGGGTTGAGAAATTCAAATATCTTGGACTTACCTTGGATAGCAAGCTCACTTTTGATCATCACATAACAGACATCCATAAACGCTCACAACAACGTCTTCATGCTTTGCGAAAACTCAGTTCCCTTTACATTGCCCCTCACCTTCTGTTATTACTGTACACAAGCATTATCCAGCCCATTTTGTTATACTGCTCCACTAGTTTTTACACCATGCTGTCAGTCACCAACAAAAATAAACTCAATAAAATAACACACATAGCCTCAAAAATAACACATTCCCCTACACCAAACATCTCAGAGCTCAACGACAGAGCAATAGCCCGCCTTGCACAGAACATAATAACAGACCCAGAGCACCCCCTCAACCTCCATTTCACTCTCCTGCCCTCCGGGCGCAGGTACAGGACCCTGACGTGGAGAAGGGCTCGCTTTAAAAAGAGTTTTGTTCCAAATGCCATCTCAAGCCTTAACAGGTTACAAAACTGAACTTGCACATTTATTTATTTATTGTTTGTTTTGCTTTATGTGGATATGTTTTTTTTTTTTTTTTTTTTTTTTCCTTTTTCTTTGTGAGCGTGTACTGTATGACAGTGTGTGATAACAAATTTCCCGTAAGGGACAATAAATGATTCTATTCTATTCTACTGTTCATCCTTTAGAAGCTAAAGTTCAGACAATTGAGTTTCCTGTGCCCAAGTCTAAGAGAGAACTTACAAGATTTCTCGGAATGGCTGGTTACTACAGAAGTTTCTTAATAGAAACTAGATTACAATAGTGAGTGTGAACAGAATATTTATTAGAACAACCAGATGAAATCAAATGGTAAGCAGGTGCTGTGGTTGTGGATCTAGGTGGCGCAGGGACGTAACTGGACCATGGTACATACAACAACGATCTGGCAACACAAAGAGGTTAACGCATGATAAAGGCAGTTAAGGCATGAAAAAGGCAGTTGATGACATGCAGCAGATGATGGTTATGAATGACAGAGTGAGTGATCAATGGTCACGCCTCCCACTTGCACTCCACGTACTCCCACACACCCATACATGTACAGTGGAGTTCGGTTATGTCTGTGTATGTGTTTGCTAACAACAAAAGGCATATGTAAAACCACCACAATAAAATCCACCTTCGATTCTGATTATATTCTCCAACAATGCAAACAAAAAGATTGCTCACAAAATCACAAAAAACGTGCGGGATGCTACAGCGTGTTATCCCTCAGATGAGATCAACGACGGGAGTGAACCGTCATTGAAGTGAGCAGACCGCGATCCACGTGCAAGGCAAACTCAGTGCATGCGCAGTGAACTAGGTACGCTAATTAGTCACAAAATAACCATGTGAAGTGGCAAATTCGTCCCTCTTTTGCGCTTGAGATATTAGATTTTGGCAACATAACAGAATCGACATAACCCACAAGAAAATTCTAAGACAAATAGGGAGCTTGACGGTTCCACTTCAAAAACGTCAACATAAAAGTATTGGCGAGTTAACCGTGAGTCGAGATAAGTGAACTCCACTGTACATACAATTATTCACAACCTAAGCATAAGATCTACTCACAATGATAACAATCAAAACTCTCATATGCCAAACATAAATGATCATTAAACATTAATAGATGTTTCCCTTCACTCAAAAACACATAAAATAACACTAAATTTCTATATTTTTTCTCCTTTTCCAGCCATATGCAAAGCATGCTGGGAACTTACAATGGTTTTATCAGCTTAATCAGTTTCTCAATTCAAGCCTCAAAATGGCTTAACTTTCCTCAATTAAAAAGGGAAATGTATCTCTTGGTTTTATTAGTTTTTTAGTGGATGTTCATTTCCAAATGACACTCTCCCAGTGTCTTCTGTTTTAAGAGAAATGTATGGAAACAAAAATAAAACACCTCAATTCAACTTTGAGTGGATTATTAGCCTCTCTTACTAAACATTTACAATTAGTTGATTACATTTTTATTTTCCTTTTTTAAATAATATTAGAATATTATACAAATAACAAGGTTGACACATCAGTAACAAAGTTATACTGCTAGTTTGAGTTACAGTCATCGATGTAATGGAGTCTTAATTGGACATTCATTCAAAGATTCAAGATTCAAGTGTTTATTGTAATGTGTAGAGACAGAAAGCATGTTCCCTATCAGTCAGTCACGTTCGACGTTACGTCGGACTGACGTCATGGGGTCTCGCTTGGGAGCCCAATCACCTCCCAATATAACTAAACGCGCCAATGAACATTGGCTAGTGAGATTTGCATGCCGAGTCCCGCCCCACCCGGCTTCCGGGTATAAATAGGACCGGCATCGCTCACTTCATTCATACTTTTGCTTCGGAGCCGAGCGGTTGTAAGCAGCCGTTCATTCTGATCACCTTCAAAGAGCGCGTTCTTTTCCGGCTGGAAATACGGTGCGACAGCGGTGGTGCGCGTCTTCCCAGCAACGTGTTCCCCCCTGTGTGCCTCGGTTGGAAGAGCAGTTCCTCTAAAAGAGCAAAACGCGGACGATCAGCGTCTTTTTCAAGATGCCTTTTCGTCCGTGTGTTTCTGGATGCGGTCGTTTCCTGACCTCATCTGACGGCCATGAGCGCTGTTTCTCGTGTCTGGGCAGACAGCACGCTGAGAGAGCGCTTGTGGATGGTTCATGCTCTCATTGCGGGGGCATGACCATGTCGGTGTTGCGGTCGCGGCTCGCCCTCTGTGATACAGAGGTTCGAGCGCCCTCTGCTGCTACCCATATCCCCTCTGCTTCTCATGGTAGAGCTGTGGGGTTGGTTAGCACTCTGGGAGACCTGAGGGTTACAGTGGGAGCAACCTCGTCGGGCCATCCCCTACGAACCTCCCACTCCTCTTGCACACCGTGTGCCGTCGAGCTGCCAGATGAGCCGCCAGGTCCCCCACGTGAGGTGCCTCGGGTCTCGTTTGGCGCTCCGGATGAGGATCGGATGTCGATCGCTGCATCGGAGAGTGGGCTGTCATCCTCGGGTGAGGAAGCCGAGCAGCGCCCCTCGGGAGTCGCTGCTCATGTGGAATCAGATCGGGAGATGATGGCCATGCTTTCCCGGGCTGCCGCGGGCATCGGGCTCGAGTGGAACCCTCCACCGTCGCCCGAGCGCTCGCGGCTGGATGATTGGTTTCTGGGTGCGGAGCGGGGTTCACAGCCCCGCTCCGCTCCGGTGCCTTTCTTCCCGGAAGTGCATGAGGAGGTCAGTAAGTCGTGGAAGGCACCTTTTACTGCCCGAAGCCGCTCTCTGGTCTCCTCCGCTCTCACTACCCTCGATGGTGGGGCTGCCAAGGGTTACGCGGACATTCCCCAGGTGGAGCGTGCAGTTGCGGTGCACTTGTGCCCGCAAAATGCTGCCACCTGGCGCAATCGTCCGCGCCTCCCGTCCAAGGCGGGTAAGACGACGGCAGCCCTGGCTGCCAAGGCTTACAGCGCCGCTGGACAGGCAGCTTCTGCCCTGCATGCCATGGCCATCCTGCAGGTCCATCAGGCAAAAGCTCTTAAAGAGCTGCACGAGGGTAGCTCTGAGCCGGGGTTGATGCAGGAACTGCGCACGGCGACTGACTTCGCCCTCCGGGCGACTAAGGTCACGGCGCGGGCCCTCGGCCAGACGATGTCCACACTCGTGGTCCAGGAGCGCCATCTCTGGCTGGATCTGGCTGAGATGAAGGACGCCGACAAAGTTCGCTTTCTCGACGCCCCCATCTCCCAGGCTGGCCTCTTCGGCGACACCGTCGTGGACTTTGCTCAGCAGTTCTCGACGGTGCAGAAGCAGACTGAGGCGATAAGCCACATCTTGCCCCGGCGGGATTCTGCCAAACCGCCGCGGGCTGTCCCTCAGCCTGCTCGCCGCCGAGGGCGCCCCCCTGCGGCTGCAAAGGGTCCGGCCGGACCAGAGACCTCCCGTCCGGCCCCTCCCCCCCGCAGGAAGGCGACGCAGCCCGTCCAGACCGCTAAACCCTCCAAGAAAAAATCGAAGCGGCCCTGAGACGGGCGACCCAGAGATGGTAGGACCTGCTCGTTCCCAGGAGCTGGTGAGGGCACCACTCCTTCCCCCGGAGGAGGGCCGGGCGGAGAATCTTTTGTTTCTTTCTGTTCCGCCACTGGCCCCAGGGCCAGTGGTACCCACATTTTCAATAAAAGAGCAGTTTCCTCCATCTCTGGGTCATACTCGGTCCAAGCTGACAGTGAGCGACGCACTGCTTCCCCCCTCTCAGCCGACCTCTCTTTCGCCACGGACAGGGAGCGGGCAGTCCCAGGACGCGCTGCCTCCTTGCCCCTCCCTTCCAGGCCCCTCACGGGGGCTATGGAGCCAGGTAAGTGCACCACACGCACTGCCACGACTCCAGGACGCCATGCCTCCTGGGTTGGGCCACAGAGCTCCCTGCTGCCCCCCCGCGGGTTCGTCGGTCGTCCCCTTGGTGCCTCTCGAACGGAGTTTGGGTGCCTGGTTAGCGCTTCCCACTCCGTCTCGTTGGCTCATTCGGACAATCAGACTCGGCTATGCGATTCAGTTCGCCAGGCGGCCCCCCAGGTTCAGCGGCGTTCTGACTACCTCAGTGGAAGGCAAGGACGCCCCTGTACTTCGGGAAGAGATCGCTGTCCTCCTGGCGAAGGGCGCGATCGAGCCTGTCCCTCCAGCCGAGATGGAGTCGGGGTTTTACAGCCCCTACTTCATCGTTCCCAAGAAAGGTGGGGGGTTACGGCCTATCCTGGACCTGCGTGTCTTGAATCGGACCCTACACAGGCTTCCGTTCAAAATGTTAACGCAGAGACACATCCTCACGTGCGTCCGCTCCCAGGACTGGTTTGCAGCAATCGACCTGAAGGACGCGTACTTTCATGTCTCGATTCTCCCTCATCACAGACCGTTTCTTCGCTTTGCGTTCGAGGGTCGGGCATACCAGTACAAGGTCCTCCCCTTTGGTTTGTCCCTGTCTCCCCGCGTCTTCACCAAAGTCGCGGAGGCTGCCCTCTCCCCCCTCAGGGAGATGGGAGTCCGCATCCTGAATTATCTCGACGACTGGCTCATTTTGGCACAGTCGCGGGATCGGGTGTGCGAGCACAGGGACTTGGTGCTCAGACACCTCAACCATTTGGGGCTTCGGGTCAACTGGGAGAAGAGCAAGCTCTCCCCTGCGCAGAGCATCTCTTTTCTCGGTTTGGAGTTGGACTCGGTCTCCATGTCAGCACGTCTCACCAACGAACGTGCACAGTCAGTGTTGAACTGCCTGAAAGTAGTCAGGCGGAAAACAGTGGTCCCACTGAAACAGTTTCAGAGGCTCCTGGGGCATATGTCATCCGCAGCCGCTGTAACACCGCTCGGATTGATGCATATGAGACCACTTCAACACTGGTTACGGGACCGAGTCCCGAGGTGGGCTTGGCACCAAGGCGCATTCCGTGTGGCAATCACACCGGCTTGTCGCCAGACGTTCGGCCCTTGGTCAGACCTTGCTTTTCTACGGGCCGGAGTTCCCCTAGGGCAAGTGTCCAGGCATGTTGTTGTTACAACAGATGCCTCCACCACGGGCTGGGGTGCCGTGTGCATCGGGCATGCTGCCTCGGGCTCCTGGACAGGACCCCGGCGGCAGTGGCATATCAACTGCCTCGAGTTGCTAGCGGTACACCTTGCCTTGCGCCGGTTCCGACCGTTGCTGCAGGGCAAGCATGTACTGGTCCGCACGGACAACACATCGACCGTGGCATGCATCAACCATCAGGGTGGTCTACGCTCCCGTCGCATGTCGCAACTTGCCCGCCACCTCCTCCTTTGGAGTCAGCATCGGCTCAGGTCGCTGCGTGCCGTTTACATTCCGGGCGAGCTCAATCGTGCAGCCGACGCGCTCTCACGACAGCTCACGTTCCCGGGAGAATGGAGACTCCACCCCCAGGCGGTCCAGCTGATCTGGAGTCGATTCGGGGAAGCGCAGGTAGACCTGTTTGCTTCCCGGGAATCCTCCCACTGCCAGTTGTTTTTTTCCCTGACCGACGGGACCCTCGGCACGGATGCATTGGCACACAGCTGGCCCCGGGGCCTACGCAAATATGCGTTCCCCCCAGTGAGCCTTCTTGCACAGACCCTGTGCAAGGTCAGGGAGGACGAGGAGCAGGTCTTGTTAGTTGCGCCATACTGGCCCAACCGGACCTGGTTTCCAGAACTCTCACTCCTCGCGACAGCCCCTCCCTGGCGCATTCCCTTGAGGAAGGACCTGCTTTCTCAGGGACAGGGCACCATTTGGCACCCGCGTCCAGATCTTTGGAACCTCCACGTGTGGTCCCTGGACGGGATGCGGAAGACTTAAGTGCCCTACCACCGGCGGTGGTAGACACTATCACTTCGGCTAGAGCCCCCTCTACGAGGCTGGCATATGCCTTGAAGTGGAGTCTATTCTCTGAGTGGTGTTCTTCCCGGCGGGAAGACCCCCGGACTTGCCCGATCAGCTCTGTGCTTTCCTTCCTTCAAGGTGGGTTGGAGCGGCGGCTGTCCCCCTCTACCTTGAAGGTATACGTCGCCGCCATTGCAGCTCATCATGTTCCCGTCAATGGCAGGTCTCTTGGAAAGCACGACCTGGTCATCAGGTTCCTGAGAGGGGCCAGGAGGTTAAATCCTCCTAGGCCGCCCCTCTTTCCCTCCTGGGACCTCTCTGTCGTTCTCTCAGGCCTACAGAGAGCTCCCTTCGAGCCCCTCGAGTCAGTGGAGCTCAAGATCTTGTCTCTCAAGACAGTGCTCCTGACTGCACTCGCTTCCTTTAAGAGGGTAGGAGACCTGCAGGCATTTTCGGTCAGTGAAACGTGCCTTGAATTCGGGCCGGCCTGGTCTCACGTTGTCCTGAGGCCCCGGCCTGGATATGTGCCCAAGGTTCCCACCACTCCCTTTCGGGATCAGGTGGTGAACTTGCAAGCACTGCCCCGGGAGGAGGCAGACCCAGCCCTCGCGTTGCTGTGTCCCGTCCGTGCACTACGTGTCTATGTGGATCGCACGCAGAGCTTTAGAAGCTCCGAGCAGCTCTTTGTCTGTTTTGGGGGACAGCAGAAGGGAAAGGCTGTCTCCAAGCAGAGGTTGGCCCACTGGATAGTGGATGCCATCGCCCTGGCATATCAGGCTCGGGGCGAGCCATGCCCCCTGGGGGTGAGGGCGCACTCCACACGGGGTGTTGCTTCCTCCTGGGCGTTGGCACGTGGCGCCTCTCTGACAGACATCTGCAAAGCTGCGGGCTGGGCGACACCTAATACATTCGCGAGATTCTACAATCTCCGGGTGGAGCCAGTTTCTTCCTGTGTGCTGGGAACAAACAGGTGACCGGCTCGGTGTCCTGCTTGCAGCGCCATGCCCCTTAATAAGGGGATACGAGCGCTTATCTACTCCTCAGGTGAGTTCCCCGTCTGTCGAACCCTGATTCGAGTTCCTCCTGCATCCTTCGGTATCGGACGCGGCGGAGGCGTCTGACGCCAGGCCCAGTACTCGTGTGCATGCCCCAGTGGTCAGCCCTTGTACTGGACTAGATGCCCATGTGACGAGATTCCCTCTTGGTAATCCCATATGTGTACGCTCCACGGTACGGTTTCCCTCTTGGTAAACCCGTGTCTTTCCCTTGGCAGTTCTGTTCTGCCAGTCTCTTTGGTACGCGCTCCTCCCTCGGGTAGGACCTACCATGGGGACTTACATATGTCATACTGCCCCTCGGGTCAGTCCATATGTGTCCTACCGCACATTACCTCCCCCTTGGGCAGGGTGTGGTCTCCGTAGCGTCTGTACGCTCGCCCAGCGTTGATAACTAAGCGGGTCGAGCTGATCTGCGGAATTGAGATCCGAAGCTCTCTTCCCTGTGAGGCTCACGCAGGAACAGCAGCTTAGTCCTTCCTCACGTTGGCCTTCCCCTCCATCCCGATTGGCGTGGAGGCCTAAGTCGGCTTTCGCGGGGCGCTGGGTAGGTTACGTCCGCAGAGGCAGTTGTCCTTGGCACGCCACTGCTTGCCAACATCTGCATCTCCGATTCTCGTAACACGGCCAGTGCCTGTGGCGCTTTCCATAGGGACCCCATGACGTCAGTCCGACGTAACGTCGAACGTGACTGACTGATAGGGAACGTCTAGGTTACTATTGTAACCCCCGTTCCCTGAAGGAGGGAACGGAGACGTTACGTCCCCCGGCCACAGGCCTGAGCCACCGCTGAGACCGGGATACGCTCTCGGCTCCTCAGCAAAATATGAATGAAGTGAGCGATGCCGGTCCTATTTATACCCGGAAGCCGGGTGGGGCGGGACTCGGCATGCAAATCTCACTAGCCAATGTTCATTGGCGCGTTTAGTTATATTGGGAGGTGATTGGGCTCCCAAGCGAGACCCCATGACGTCAGTCCGACGTAACGTCTCCGTTCCCTCCTTCAGGGAACGGGGGTTACAATAGTAACCTAGACGTTTCCCTGTACAATGAAATTCTTACTTTGCCGTCCACAATAAATGTCACAAGTAAGAATAAAAAATAAAAATAAGATAAATATATAATAATAAAAAGAGCAAAGACGTAAAAAGAGCAAGAGAGTAAGGTAATAAAGTAAAAAGTGAGGTAGTGCAATTCTGGTAGTGTAAAGTGAGGTAGTGCAGTTCTGGTGGTGTAAAGTGAGGTAGTGCAGTATGTAAACAATTGTTCATGTGATGATGTGATCTGCTGTCTATATGCTGTTTAGGAGTCTTATGGTAGAGGGAAAGAAAGAGTTCTTCAGTCTGGCAGTCCTGCATTTCACACTTCTGTACCTCCGTCCTGAGGGTAGAAGTGTGAACAGACGTGAGGGTGGGAGGGGTCTATGATGATGGAAGCAGCTCTTCAGTGGACTCTGTGGTGGTAGATGCTCTGCAGTGAGGGCAGTGGAGTCCTGGTGATCTTCTGTGCAGTCTTCACCACTATCTGCAAGGGTTTGCGGTCCTTGCAGAAGTGCTGCCGTACCACACAGTGATGCAGCTGGTCAGAACACTCTCAGTGGTGCAGCTGTAGAAGTTGCTGAGGATCTGGAGCGACATTCCAAACTTCCTCAGCCTCCTCAGAAAATACAGCCGCTGTTGAGCCTTCTTGACCAGCTGCGTGATGTGAGGTCCTCATTGATGTGGACACCCAAGTATTTAAAGTTGCACACCCTCTCCACTTCAAGCTCCCGGATGATCAGTGGCTGAGGCGTCCTCCTCTCCTTCCTCATATCCACATTCATCTCCTTTGTCTTGTCTGTGTTGAGGGTGAGGTTGTTGTCTTCACACCATGACACCAGACTGGCCACCTCCCTCCTGTAAGCTGCCTCGTCACTGCCAGCGATGCGTCCTATCACTGCGGTGTCGTCCGCAAACTTCAGGATGATGTTGTTCTTGTGGGAGGCGACACAGTTGTGGGTGTACAGAGTGTAGAGGATGGTGCTGAGTATATAGCCCTGTGGAGTGTCAATGTTTGTGATGGTGCTGGCTGAAGTCTTATAACCAATCCTGACAGACTGAGGCCTGCCAGTCAGGAAATCTAGGAGCCAGTAGCAGAGGGTGGGGTGCAGACCAAGTGTGGACAGTTTGTGGGGAATTACCGTGTTGAAGGCGGAGCTATA
Source organism: Rhodeus uyekii (assembly GCA_037043235.1). Taxonomy (NCBI): domain Eukaryota; kingdom Metazoa; phylum Chordata; class Actinopteri; order Cypriniformes; family Acheilognathidae; genus Rhodeus; species Rhodeus uyekii. Next base: position 63,916 of record JAWRVZ010000531.1, read on the forward strand.
ATCTATGAAAAGTATCCTTAGGTATGAGTCCTTGTTTTCCAGATGTGAGAGGGAATAGTGGACGGCAGTAGCGATGGCATCCGAGGTGGACCTGTTTGGCCGGTAGGCATACTGCAGGGGGTCAATGATGTGCTGCTCTGAATGTGGGCCAGCACCACTCTCTCGAAACACTTCATAATGAAATTAAGTCATAATTGCCATAATTACTCATAATTGCCGTGAGTGTCACTGGCCTGTAGTCATTCAGGCAGGTGGGTGGGCTCTTCTTGGGCAGGGGGATGATGGTCGTGATCTTGAAACACGAGGTTACAATGTGCTGGCTGAGGGAGAGGTTGAAAATGGAGGTGAAAACATCAACCAGCTCGTTGGCACATAAACCTTTATTTCAACATGACAAATCAGCACATTTTGGAGATGACTCTATTGAGATATTTTAGTATTTTAGATGTAAATGTAAACTAATTGTTTTATTAAAACATCAACGTTACATTGCAATTAAATGACCTATTTGAACATATTTGGCCTTACAAACAAAAGTGATCACTAATGATCACTTAATGTAACATTGCTGTCTGCCTACCCAATGAGTTGACCAGACGTCTTTCCGTATTTTTATGTGACGTGCTGTCACATTAAGAGGAGCAGGAATCATTCAAGTATGCACCAGACACTGTCCTCACGGGCTGGCCAGCAAAATCTATTCGGGCCAACACAGTGCATCCACTTAACTTGGACATTTCCTTCATCTTTTGCCACAATGATTTCTGGGTAGATATCCTTGTCATATGTCAGGACACACCATTTCCCAATAGTCTGGTCATTCCAGTCGATCTCCCGGGGTCCCTGAAGTTCTTCTGTCAGGTGCTCCACTGACTGGATTGGTTGAGGTTTGACTAGTGTGCTTGAGGTAGCGGAAAATGGATGATAGGTGAAGTGGCGAGTGTTGAAACGTGCAGGGCAGGTTATTCAGTGTAGCACACAGACAGCTGACATCCCTGGAGACCAAGTGGCCTTTTCTGTTGGTGACCACTTGATGTATTCGCATTGTACCAGGGACCGAATGTTTACTGGAATGTTATGGTATGCATCCGCAATATTCTCGGGTTCCACATAAAAGAGCTTCACTGTGGTGCCAGTGGTCAGTAGCGCTCAGTAGAGTGTGATGGCATCAGGGATGTCATGCCCTTGACTCACAAGCTGATCTGCAAGTCTTTTTAACACTCCCCCAACACCATCAGGAGCACCCTTGCCGTGGCTCGCTTCAAAGAAATTCCAGGTGCCACTCTCAAAGCCCTTATTGCTCAACTTAGTACTGAACTGGAAGAAATTACCTTTCTGCCTGTATTGAGTACAAGGGTCATCACTGAAGAAGTGGACCACAGACACAGATGGATGATGGGCTTGTATGTAGTCAAGTACTGGTTCAAGATGTTGCCAGATCGGGGGACCTTTTTACTTGGATTGAGAGATGGTGCAGAAGCAGAGAGGGCTAGCACTGTCAGCAACATATAACGTTTTCAGAGAAGTCCACATGTATAATGCTTTCATGTGAGAACAGACTTCTCTTAAGTTCTCTGGAGAATGAGAACTGCTGCTTGATGTTGAATACATGCTTCTTGAACAAATGCAGCAGGCACGTGAAATGCTCAATGAGCTCCTCAAAAGAGCTTTCGATTTGTTTTTTTGCTGTCACTTTGAATGACAAAGTCTCATTTTCTTTTGGCATTCTGTTCTTCTCTTTCTCCTCCAGTACCCACTATGAGCATGTTATACACATTGATGCATTGGTAACAGTAGCCAGTGAAAAGCTTTTCAGTTTGCATTTGGAACACTCTCCATACGTGCACTCCTTACTGCTGGTGCTGCAAGATACCTCCTCTATTAGCTTCTCAAGGTTTGAGTTGGGAAGCAAATTTAGTTTATTCAACTTGTCAACCACAAAACTGAGGTTCTCACAGATTTTGCACATGCAAGTATCTTTGTCTTGAATGGTTGAATGTACATCCCAGAAGGGATGAAGTCTGCAAAAGAGAGTGTAGGACAAATCTTTGTTTGCATTTTCGGACTGAAACTTTCTGTGAAGATTTAACAGTGTGTCAACAAGAAATCTCTTCTGTTTTTTTTTACTTTATTTAATGTTATTGTTTTCTCCTGGTGGTGACCCGGCTGACATCATCCCAGTCATAGAAGGCTCTAATACTTGATTTTATATGTGTTGGAATGCAGAGCTTTTCTCTACGAGAGAAAGGAAGTGCTTTTCAATCTGAAGTCTTCCACCTTCTTCTTGGAAGACCAAAGGCACTCTGTCCATATTTCTGTGGTACTTCTGCGGTACTGTCCATATTTGCGGTACTTTTTCACAATCTGCCCAGATACCAATTTGGAAATAATCTGCCTCTCTCGTTCATCATATGAAGTTGTATATTTTCTTTTTATGTCCCTCAACAGCGCAGAATGAAATTTGAGGGTTTTTTGAGCTTGCTCAATTGATGTTTGACTTTAGAAGAAGTTTAAATCAGAACTCAAATCAGAAGTTTATTTGTCTTTTTCCAGGCTTTTTCTCAATTTTCCCAGATCATGGTGGAGCCTCTTTCTTTCCTTTGACCTTAAACACCCCTGATCACATCGTCTGCAACACAATGAAGCACAGATTACTGAAACACTGCTGAAAATCAAATTATCATAAATAAATGGGGAGATGCATGTACATGAACATGCATGCAAGCACACACACTTTAAATTGAAATTTACAAAATTGAAACATTGAACAAAAGCCTTGACTTCTATTTACTCTAACTCTAACCTTGAGGGCCCTGGTGCTGGCTCTACACCATGTTCTGGACTTAAAGGTGGTGTCATGCACTGATCTATGATTTAGATTGCTGCTTTGGCTGTTCTGCTTTTCACTTGTGCTGCTCTCCAGTCCTGCCCCTTGGCTCTTGGCTCTCCTTTCTCTGCCATTAGTTCACTAACTGACTGCTTTTTCCCTGTGTCTCTGTCCTTTCTCCATTTTGCCCTCTCTTTTCCTAAATATGCTTCTCGTCTCTCAGGATCAGCATCTCTATATTGTATGTATCTGCTCTGTTTCTCAGCTGCAGAGAGAGGTATCCTAACAACATCAAGTTTTTCAAGTAAAAAAAAAATACATGAAACACTTTGGTTTTTGGTTTTGAGTTTTGGTTAATAAATTTTGGTTAATTTTGGTTTTTGGTTTTGGTTAATAAAGCACATTTATAAAACCCAAAGCACTTGTGTGTATCAGTAACCTCAACAAATTTTAGCCACATTTCTATCAGTAGAATAAATAAAAAACATGATTTTTAGGGATGAAAACTGTAAAAACATGTACATTATCTACATCTATGAAAATTATGAAACCATAGTACATCTATGAAAATTCTCACTCATCCAAAACTTTATCCAAGAAGGGTTGGCTCAGGGGTGACAACCCCACAGAGGTTAAATACCTAGGACTCCCCGTCAGTCATTTAGAACTAAAGAAACCCCTTGGATGAGAGGCAAAACAAGTTGTGGAAGTACCAAGTTATGGAAGATACCAAGATATGGAAGTACCAAGTCCAGTTGCACTTGATTTAACCCTTCTTGTGTATACAACATGGGTAAGACTCACAAAAGCATACTTTGTCAACCCTGTTACCCTGGACTGGTTATATATGTAAATGTTTTAATATGTACATAACTTTTTAGCATGCTGTTCTTGTAATAGCGCTGATTAGTGATGTTACGCTCTGTATCGAGGCTTCGGAGCGTGTGCCGAGAAATCGTGTACGCTTTTAGTGAAGCGGGTATCGAGGCTTGTCAAGTCAAGTCAAGTCACCTTTATTTATATAGCGCTTTTTACAATGTAGATTGTTTCAAAGCAGCTTTACAGGAAAAACAATATAAACAAAATAGTGTATTGTATCGGTTTAGACCGATGACATCAGAGATGACGTCTGAAGCCTCACTTCCGCCCGAGTGGTTCAGTAAGCGGTTCGAATCTTGCCACGAAATTTTTATTTAACTTTTTTTAATTGAAATTATCTTTCCGAAACAATTATCAGGCGATTGGAGAATCCACTTCAGTGCTGGGAGAGACAGAAAGTTATATTTCCACATCTGTACAGGCTTGCTATCAAGTATGAATGTACCCCGGCTTCATCTGTGCCTTGTGAGGGTGTTTTCAAAGGCAGAAGAAGTGAAAAAAAAAAATCGTCATAGCCCTAAAACAGTTGAAAAATAATATTCTTGAATAAAAACTCCTAAAGTATATCCTTCTCATTATTTTTCTTGTTTCCAAAAAGCACAGTCCAAGATATGCAAGCACGTTCACTGTCCTCTGCCCAGTTAAACCCAGACACTTATAAAATTATAAAAAGTAATAGGGTTGACGAGAACCTTGGTACCCGAATAAACTGTGATATTTTTTTCTTTTCAAAATTTGACACGTTAAGTATAAAATCCATTCATGACTAATGAACTGACACTTAAGGCTGTATACAATTATGTGTTCTTTTATGATAGTTTGACTTTTTTGGCCTCGACAGCAAGTAGAAAATCATACTGAGGGACAGGACATTTTCAATATATCTGCAAGATGCTTTGCACAAAAATGTGATTAAAATCCTTTAAAAAAAAAAGAAACAGATATGAATTCATTCTTAAATTATGAGACTTATTATGGGAACTAAATTATAAAATGTTTTATGTGTTTTATGGTTTATTAAGATTTACAGAGTTTTTTTTTTCCAGAATGATACAAAATGGCACGTTTTCGTATAATGACCCAGATATATCAAGAATTTTGGGAGACAAAAAAAAATGTGAATAGGGAAACTATTCTTTAAACTACACTTATTTATTTTTTTATTACATTTTGCTCCAAGAACAAATAAGTATGGAAATTAGATACATTGTATTGAATGGGACTACCCATTTTTGGCCATTTTACCCACATAATGCATAAAGTAAAATGTTTATCAATTAATTCCATTATATGTATATAATTAGTTGAGAATCATCTTTGTAAAAAACAATTTTTTTCTTTGCCCATAAATTTAATTTAATGCCTTGCTCCTAGAGTCCACTTGGATTTTGTCTCCTTATGGATTGTTGAAAAAGAATAACAGATTTCTCCTTTGCAATGATTACAGAACATCCCTGCAGATGGCAGTATGCTCAAAGTGCGTGAATCGCTGTCAAATAGAAGAAGAAGACGCAGCGTTGGTAGTGTCTTCTTTTAAGTACGTTTAGTGTATGTTACTGTAATAGTAATAATTAGACCGTAATACAAAGTGTCTATTTCGATTAAAATAAACGAAAAACCGAGCCAGTGTTGTATTAGTAATAGTTAAGGCTGCAGCGCAATGGCAAATCGTAACTTAAAAAAGGTGAATATTCAAAACAATAATACATCCCCGCACCCGGAGAATATGAAGCGCAGCGCGGAATCTCCTCCAGAACCCAACGAAAAGATGGAGGCAGCAACTCCGTCACCGCGAGACTCCAGTCCTGTAAACACTGCGCCTCAGGAGATGGCTTTAGACCTCAAGAACTTCAGGAGACCGGGGGAGAAAACATTCACTCAGCGGTGCAGACTGTTTGTTGGTAATCTCCCATCAGATATGACGGAGGAAGATTTCAAGAAGCTTTTCTCCAAATACGGCGAGGCAAATGAGGTTTTCATCAACAGAGATCGAGGATTCGGGTTCATACGCCTGGTGAGACTGCAAAGTCTTGTAGATCTTTTTTTTTTCAGAGCATGGTTCATAAGTAGTTGTTTGTATGGACTTTTATCATAGGTCTGGAATTTCTAGTCTAATATTTGACTAAGCGGATGTATCGATACATCAAAATTACACATTAAATGATCAAAATCTTGAGTGTTATACCATATTTAGACACGAGGAGGAGAACATGTTAAACATTTTAAACATTTTTTGCCTCAATAAATTCCGTGTAGATCGTTTTACATTCAAGAACTTAAAGAATATTATATAAGATGGGTATTATCTTTATAGGGCCTTTTCATATTGCTACCTGTTCACTCCCATGACTGTCAAGGTGAAAAAAATCTTTTTAAAGGGTCATGGATTAAAAAATATATAATTCTCTTTTTGACAATTAAAACATCTTCTTTCAACCTACTATTGAAAATATCTTGTAACTTTCAGAACTCAAAACTTCCAAATTAGTTCAGAAACAGCTTTTATTAAAACAAATCTTCAAAAACGAGTCCTTTCGAATTTTGTCAAAAAATTACATAATGGTGTGATTAAAGTAACCCTGTTCTGCCAAAACAGATCAACACCTACTTCATCGGTGTATCTTTGAACCTGTCCACTGCTGTGTTAGTGAGATGTGAAGGAGAAAAGAGAGCTACAGGTTCACTTGAAAAAGAAAAAACCTTCCAAAGGATCCATCACATTACTAGGAAAGTGGTTATTTATTTTGTGAATGTCTCAGTAGAGTATTATTTCTTTGTTCAATGTTAAATCAGAAATGGACCTGACAGTAATGCCACAACATTTTTAGCTACATTTTTACAAAATAGCTCCAAAACCAAGGGAATGATTCATGTAGGGGAGCACATGTAACACTTTTCGGTTTTGGTCAAATAATGAACGAAGTAATTGGGTTAGACAAACCATATTTTTATACAAACAACATACAAGCCTCTCCTATAAATGAGCACTGATTTCATGTTCGTTGGACGAAACGTTTCTGCGCAGTAAAAAGCGGCAGGAGTAAAATGTTACTTCTTACCCTGTGAGTGGGGCTCGTGAATATGTATGTATATATAATTTATTTATTTTATTTTATTTTTTGTTCTTTGAACAATGTAATGTCATGAGAATTTTAATAGGTTAATACAGTGCTTCTTAATTTTTTTGTCACGAATATTTCTTAGTAAGAGGTAAAAAAATTGCGCGCCCCCCTCCCCCCATTTTGAAACTTTCGCCTCATTGTTTCCATGGCAACGTGCCATGACATGCTTGTCATGTGACATACCGCAGTCACAAAAAGCGCTGTATAATAGATCACATTTACTTAGATTTTTCTTTTTTCTTCAAAATAGTCATCAACTTGTTGAAACCCAAATGAAATCTTATGTGGTTGAAAACACTGAATTGTTGTGATAAATGACAAGCTCTGAGCGCGTCTTTTTTTGGATCAATGCCAGATATCGTGTGAATTGAGCGGTTGATCACGTGACACATATGAACACCGGTGTGATCATACACATCAAAGGATGAGGGGACGGTTATCTGAACTTCATATATGCTGCTCTTGTTCAGTGCAAGAAAACCTACTCCCTGGCAAAAAAAGCATGTACCCCAAGGTCACGCGCGCCCCCCCCTGGCATCGCTCCACTATTTGAGAACCACTGGGTTAATACAATGCAAAATATCTGATTATTGGTGTAGGCATGCAATGTCTCAACACCATGTTACAACTAACCCCGTGGTGTCTTGTTTACTTCAGGACTGGCTAGCAGTCGTTATATGTTTTTCACATCTTTCAAAATGGTACCATCTTTTAGCCAAGAAGATGGTAATCATAACAATATAAGATTGTGTGAAAGTATGTGAGTCAAAAAAAAAAAAAAACATGCTGCCAAAAGAGTTTTTCCTGTGTTTCTCATCCAAACTTCGCTGAAATTTCTCGAACGATGGCCAGAAGACGTGTGCAAACAGTGTGGTGAAAAGCCTGTTAGTACGTCATATTCAATCCTGTGCAACTATCTAATAAGTCTGCGTTACTATTTACTCCGCATTACTTTGTGCCCCGCGCTCCCCTACATTAAGATGTTCTTTCTTTCTCAAAATTGTTGCTGTTTATAAATCAGAATCAAATATCACCATGAAAATAGTCTGTTTTTAATTAAAATTATTTACAGAAAGAATGCTCCCTTTACACTCTTTGAAGCTACCAGTCACACAGTGCAAGTTTATCAGTGACAGTTCTGGACTCTTGCCAAAACTCTTGTTATAATTAATGGTGTTGTCTAAACTGCATAATGAATCTCTTGTTTAGCTGTGTTTGCTCTAATGATGAAAGCATTCATGAAAGTTTAGAAATTGAGTTGCAATGATGAGGTCTCTGCATTCACGTGCACAATTTTCACAATTAATCACAAGAGTTTTTGAGAGAGTTCCAAATCTATATCCAAAGATGTTAGCTAATAATAGCAGGTGTTTATATTGAAGTCTCACAGCAGACACACCCCTTCCAATAGAGCAGGGGTCTCAAACTCAAATGATCTGGGGGCCGCAGGAGCCAGAGTTTGGGTGAGGCAGGGCTGCATCAAGTATTCCACAATTATTATTTTTTCTCAAACGTCATTATTGACAGTTCTTTAACTTCAGTGGGTTCTTCTTGAACTGTCCTGAACATAAACAGAATATTGAAGAACATGAACGGTTCTTCTGAATATGACTTGTCTTGCCTACTTCTTGCTGCTACAGATCTGCTCCTCTCACATAGCTGAGCCACATTTGGCTTGAGACAGGAAACAGTTGAGACTCTCAGTATAGCTTGAAGATGATCGTCAGTAAGTAGACCTGGACTTACTGATACAAAGTCATTATTTTGAGAAACCCTCTCATTATTATGACTTAAATATTAAATAAAAAATCGGGACAATCTAGCCAGCACAGATGTCCCGTTGACCGTGTAACCGAGGCGGGAAAGTGAAGCCCCTGATGAGCCTCAAGCTGGACGGCGGCCGGAATCTGGGTGTCCCAGCAGAGCTCCACTCCCCTTGGTGACACTGTCAACAGAGCATCGGTGTTGCGGTGACACTGTCAACGGAGCATCGGTGTTGGTCGTTAATTTGCAGTTTCGTCATAACACATCATTCGCAAGGATAATAGTAACATTGACTTCATCCAGCTCAAAGTAGAACATGCTCAATTTCAAACACAATAAGACGTAATAATTCTATGACAGTTTTGACAAATGTAATGCTACACGGGCAGCTCCATAGTTGTGAAATGTTTCTCTCTCTGCGTCAAGCCCGGCCGATGCCCCGCCTCCGGGAGTCATTTCCTCCACTGTGATTGGCCCCTGGGAGTCATATACTCCACTGTGATTGGTTGGTTTGTACAGCTCCAGCTTGCACGAAAAAGGAATCTTCCGCATACAACGTAAAGACAGTAAAGTGCTATTCATTCAAAACTCGCGGGCTGAGTATTGTTTTGCAAAATATTGTTTTGCGAACCGCTTGTTTGAGACCCCTGCAATAGTGTTCAAGTCAGAGGGCTAAAATCAGGGTAGAACATTGCTTTTTATTTCCAATTTATGACAACTTTTAATGTAAATATGACACAGGCAGCAATTATCGGGGCCAAGCACAAAAAGGACCAATGAGACATACAAGCATGGCTGTGAGCTTCAGAAAGGCTAATCACTCATTGCGGTTATTAATTTGGCTTGAGAAAGCCAACTTAGTGATATTGTATCTAAACATATTATTATTAATTCGGCTTGAGAAATCCAACTTAGTGATATTGTATATAAACTTATTATTATTAAGTTGGCTTGAGAAAGCCAACTTAGTGATATTGTATATAAACTTATTATTATTATTCTTACCTAAAATTCTCAAAGCATCTCCTCTAGAGCTTTAAAGCTACAACCACTAAACTCTGCTCAGATTTCAGACCTGTTCTGACTTGAGTTGCTATATCTTTTCAGATCTGTATCTTTTTCTTTTCACTTATGAGTTTGATAAAACTGAAGATTAAAATCATAAAAGTTCCATAGACTTACATAAAGGCCTAAGGCTTCAAACTAATCAGAGCTCTAAACCTAACGTCATCACTGAAGATTGAACGAATCAGAGCGCTGATAGTCTCTGCCAGAAACTGATAGAGCCGCCATTACTGGAGAGAGAGATCATAATCTCCTAAAATAAATTTATGTGAGAGAGTTTATGATCAAACGGAAATTGTTTCCAATTATCAAGTAACCGCTGCAGTACTTACATGGCCGAAATCTGACTCTCATTCGTGTTTACTCGGTAAAGGCTTTTTCCCCACTGAGCAGATTACTATGGGGAAGGCAACTCTCAATGAAGTTCAAACGCGCGTCCTCGCACACTCGCCGTCAAAGCGCCTAAGTTTATTTATAACTTATGCCTGAGTAAATATTACATTGCGTTGATTCCTTTATCTGCTATAATTGCCGTGTTGAACTGAAGTCTGACATGGCAGATCGATTCAATCTGAAAACTGCTTGAGATAAGAAAAAACTGCATTACTTTCCCCATTGTACTTGGCAGGAATGATTTAAAAAATACTAATATTTAAGTTATTTTATTTCACAGGAAGAAACACTTTATATATACATATATCTCCTTCAGACCAGAATTAGGTTCCAGGTTTCTGAAAAATAAAAATTGTAATATCCCATTAAATTAGGCATCTATTAATGAGTAAGAAAAAAAAAATTCATAACTCCTTCATAGCAATTTTTGTTGTCCATTGTAGTGGACATTTGGTCTAAACAGCTGTGAATATCAAACTAATATAAACCAATATAAAAAAAAAAAATTGTTTATACTTCAAACTTCTTCCCAAGGTCAAGAACTTGAACAATATAACATTTCAACTTTAATTTTGAGGTTTTTGTTTTACAAATTGCACATTTAATAAAATAAACCTCTACTAGAAAATGCATTAGAGAGTCAGTGCAGTCACTTTACACACACACATTTCCTGTGTGTATAACAGTATACAGGGAGTGCAGAATTATTAGGCAAGTTGTATTTTTGAGGATTAATTTTATTATTGAACAACAACCATGTTCTCACTGAACACAAAAAAAAGTAGTTTTTAGTTTTAGCTATTTTAGGGGGATATCTGTGTGTGCAGGTGACTATTACTGTGCATAATTATTAGGCAACTTAACAAAAAACAAATTTATACCCATTTCAATTATTTATTTTTACCAGTGAAACCAATATAACATCTCAACATTCACAAATATACATTTCTGACATTCAAAAACCAAACAAAAACAAATCAGTGACCAATATAGCCACCTTTCTTTGCAAGGACACTCAAAAGCCTGCCATCCATGGATTCTGTCAGTGTTTTGATCTGTTCACCATCACCATTGCATGCAGCAGCAACCACAGCCTCCCAGACACTGTTCAGAGAGGTGTACTGTTTTCCCTCCTTGTAAATCGCACATTTGATGATGGACCACAGGTTCTCAATGGGGTTCAGATCAGGTGAACAAGGAGGCCATATCATTAGATTTTCTTCTTTTATACCCTTTCTTGCCAGCCACGCTGTGGAGTACTTGGTGATCGTGTGATGGAGCATTGTCCTGCATGAAAATCATGTTTTTCTTGAAGGATGCAGACTTCTTCCTGTACCACTGCTTGAAGGTGTCTTCCAGAAACTGGCAGTAGGACTGGGAGTTGAGCTTGACTCCATCCTCAACCCGAAAAGGCCCCACAAGCTCATCTTTGATGATACCAGCCCAAACCAGTACTCCACCTCCACCTTGCTGGCGTCTGAGTCGGACTGGAGCTCTCTGCCCTTTACCAATCCAGCCACGGGCCCATCCATCTGGCCCATCAAGACTCACTCTCATTTCATCAGTCCATAAAACCTTAGAAAAATCAGTCTTGAGATATTTCTTGGCCCAGTCTTGACGTTTCAGCTTGTGTGTCTTGTTCAGTGGTGGTCGACTTTCTGCCTTTCTTACCTTGGCCATGTCTCTGAGTATTGCACACCTTGTGCTTTTGGGCACTCCAGTGATGTTGCAGCTCTGAAATATGGCCAAACTGGTGGCAAGTGGCATCTTGGCAGCTGCACGCTTGACTTTTCTCAGTTCACGGGCAGTTATTTTGCGCCTTGGTTTTTCCGCACGCTTCTTGCGACCCTGTTGACTATTTTGAATGAAACGCTTGATTGTTCGATGATCACGCTTCAGAAGCTTGGCTATTTTAAGACTGCTGCATCCCTCTGCAATATATCTCACTATTTTTGACTTTTCTGAGCCTGTCAAGTCCTTCTTTTGACCCATTTTGCCAAAGGAAAGGAAGTTGCCTAATAATTATGCACACCTGATATAGGGTGTTGATGTCATTAGACCACACCCCTTCTCATTACAGAGATGCACATCACCTAATATGCTTAATTGGTAGTAGGCTTTCCAGCCTATACAGCTTGGAGTAAGACAACATGCATAACGAGGATGATGTGGTCAAAATACTCATTTGCCTAATAATTCTGCACTCCCTGCATATATACATTTCAGTAAAAACTTTTAGATCTGAAACCCCAGATCCTGAAGGAAAATTGACCCAGGTAAAAAAATCTATTCAAGGTATTCCCTTGAATAAAATATTCAAATTATACGAACGAAACAAGTGTATTTATGTACAATACTGGGATTAAAATTTGACATATTTTAGAATGAGATTTGAATTTTGACTAATTATTACCCTACTGACCATAACAGCAAATAGCATTATTATACCACATGAAGACATCTGTACAATACCTGTACACATTTTTTTTTGGGGGGGGTGGTATTGTATTTATTAGGTCCTACATATCTCAAATAGCAAGAAAAATTATAAAATGCACATCAGGCAAACTTGTGGGACTCAAGAGGATATATAATAAATTTCAATCAGCATGTGCATTGAGTAGCAGTCATTGGAACCCAATGTCCATTGCAATGGATATGCATTTTTGAAAAAATCCTGAAAAAAGACTTGCAGGTCTACAATCGATGTTTTACTTTAATTAAGTTAAATCTCTCTATTTTACATACCAACTATGAAATACTGGCAAACATATCAAAGATTGCAAATATAACTGTAGAAAATGCTGCTTACTTCTATGTGTGGGAAACAGCGCCACTCACTGACCAACTGAATCATCAGTAATCTCCAAATAAATCTTGTTAGCGACAAACTTTTCAAGCTTGAAGCTTTTACAACTAATTTAAACTTTCAGGCTAGGCTTTCTCAAGCCAACTGAAGTTTATAAAATAAACTTCCTCTATCTAGTTGTGATTGCTATTCTTCACGTTGTAATATTGTTACAAATGTTGAAGGAACTAGTTAATCTGATGTGTTCAATAAGTTTTAAGTTAACAGTCTTAAACAGCGGGGTTTCAGGGGGGCTAGAGAGAGAGTTGAGTGTGAGGGATGAGAGACAGAGCTCCTGAGCAGAGATAGTTTTGATTTTTCTGTTATGTACGGTGTGGGTTGCAGCCAGAACAGAAATCCGTTAGTTCTCAATAAAATCTCTGAATGAAAAGGAACCTGTCTGGTTATTAAAAGCAACGCTACAATGTAGTGAAACATATAATCAGTAACACCCCGCCCACCCTCCCCTCTTGTCTCGTCTTGTCTCCATCATGCCAGCAGTGACAGGTAAAGTGCGATACAGTAAATTGTCAAGTATTTTTTGAGTTTGTCAATTATTAATTAGTATTTATATGAGATCTTAATGGTTATAATTTTAGATGTAATTAATATGTTAAAACCTAAAAAAAAAAAAAAAATGAGCGTTTATGGTCGTGTGGAACGAATCAAGTGATTTTTAGTGCATTCTTATGGGGACAATTGTTTTGGTGTACGAGCATTTTGGGTTACGAGCTCGCTCTCGGAACAAATTAAACCCGGAAACCGAATCACAAATATCAATTGCTGCATTTGTTTGACTCACACATCCTCAGTCACCTACTGTCCACTGTGTGTGTGTGTGTCTCTCTGTAACGAAAGCTAACTAGCTGGCTTGTTTATCATGTCTCGGTCAAAAGTGTACACCCAAAGATAGAGGAAGGAGTGGGAATCATACCCTGAATTACAAGACTGGTTAAAGCCATTTATTGGTGATAATACGCTGGCATACTTGTTGAGAGAGTACATTAGGCAGGCAGAATACAAGAAAGTATGCAATCTAGTACAGTCACACACACACACACATACATCCATGTTTCTGTTCTGACATGCGGTCTGCTCAGCGCCGCTGCGGATTGAAGAGCCGAGGTTATTAAAAGACAGGACGGAGTCGAATTTGTTAAGAAAGCAAATTAGACAGGCAGAACGCAAGAAAGTATGCTATCTAGTATTGCGTGATGACCTCACGATGTTATGACTGTTTATGCTGTGAGTGAAATTGTGTTTGCAATGTTGGAGAATATAATTAAAGGTTTATCGAGAATTGAATGTGTTTTTTATTGCATACTGGTAAATCTCTGTTGTTAGCTGGTGCACATATGCCTTTTGTTGTTAGCAACAGTGTATGTACATTTTTATGTCGATCGCTTCATCAAATAACCAACAGCCAATATGGCGATTTATCTCGCTAAACTGTTATCTTAATGCTTTTTTGCAACTCTGAGGCCATCGACATAACCGTATTCCACTGTATTATACATTTACTTTCTCTCTCTCTCTCTCTCTCTCATATGATACGTATTGTGGTGCTGTACATTCATCAATGACAGTATTATCTTGAGACTTGACTCCAGTAATGACGACAATGACAGACCTGTACTTTCTAAGTATGCTAATCTATTAGAGGCCTCTAATAAGTCATAAAAAAACTGTCAGCAATGATTTGCTGAATCGTGTTTAAAAACAGGCCTATGCCATCTAGTGGTTATACTATGTATTACTTCTTGATTTTTTTTTAACAGATCTGCTAATCTGCTGCATCTTCTTTGTATTTTTTTTTTTTTACATAAACTGCATTATAAAAAAAAAAGGGATAAAATGTTAAACCAAAATGGCAATCCTGTAGAGGACTGCTAATGACTAATAATGAACCTAATCACTGTAAATTTGGAAGTTGTTTTGGCAACCATATTAAAGAAAACAAGAGTCCTTTCACAGGTCTGCTAATGTTGTGTATTGAAATTATTCTGTCTGTGCTATTGTTGTGTATTGATATTAAGTGTCCGGCAAATAGGGTAAAAATAAGGATTTCACAGCATTTTGCACACCTGCCACCAGTGGTGGTACTATGACTTTTACCTATATACTTGCATCTACAGTAATACCTCTAGATACAAGCATAATCTGTTCCAGGGTGGAGCTCGTAACTCGAATTTCTCGTATCAAGAATCATGTTTTCCCATAAGAAATAATAGAAAACAAATTAATCCGTTCCAGATGCGTAGCAATGAAAAAAAATTTTTTTTATTGGTATAGGCCAGGGGTGGGCAAACTACGGCCCGCGGACCATATCCGGCCCGTTGGGCTTTTTAATCCGGCCTGCCGAACTTGCCGAACCTGTATTAAACCTCCTTAATTTTACATTTCCTTGTAATGTCACTCTGTCACGGCTGCAAGCGGCACTTTTATTTTTGTCAGTCGTGGGGCGGGGCTTGCTCTTGTAATAGTAACATCAAACGTCATTGGTTGGTTCCCTTTTTTCCAGAAGTCAGTTGTGACTGGACGCCTGTGATTGTCAATCTAGAGCTGAGGCAAATATACGATTCAGTCACATTGCATATTATGGTTTTTCTGTCGATTAAATTGTATTAATATTGTTTTGTTGTAATTTCACGTGTCCCAGTCGAGTGATTTAAGACCAAACTATACTAATTTACAGGTTTTCTAGGATTTCTAGGATTTTTAAGTAAATGCACAGGTACGACCTTCACCCCGGCCCCTCAATTTTAAGAAACCAATGTGGCCCGCGAGACAAATAGTTTGCCCACCCCTGGTATAGACACACACACAATTATAGTACATGTATACAGTATAAGGATTCGTGTGGTATCCAATAAAATGTGGTTTTAATTCGTTTTTACAGGCAGTAGCGGCAGGTGCGGAGGAGGGAGGGAGGGGTTTCGTACTCAGAGACTTGATTCTGTATCATACCTTACACGAACACTACAACTAAATGAACATAACTTAGCTTATGTATTTTTTTTACTTTTCTATTTTATATTATTGTTTTGATTTTTTTTTTCTATTTGTATTCTTTACTTTTAATCACTTTTCTTACCTTTTTTCGCCTGACTACCCTCACTTTCACTTGGCGCAGAGCTTTTAACGAAATAACTATCAAGCTATCGACATCTGCTGCTTCTTTATCCACAACAACAGAAGCCTCTCCATCTCATCATTTATATTCGAACATAACTTCAATATAATCGTCACGCCCTTGATAACATCCTTCTGCTTTAGGATGGTACATATTGTGAATGTACTGCGATCATCATGTCACGAATCATTCAGGGAGGACTCAAGCGCAGGGGAAATGTAGTTTATTCTCAGATAAAGGAAAACATAACATTACAAAGGAAAAACCCACGAGGGGGAAAACATAACGAGCACAAAACTAGAAACATAAATGACCAACCGTATGGGACGGAACGATCAGACACCAGGAACAACCCTACTGGGAAACAAACACGCAAAGACAACGACGCCACGTCAGACAGCAAACACTGAGGGAATATATAGGACACATGAGGGGAGGAGTGATCAGAGACAGCTGGGAATGATTGCAGGAAACGAGAAGGCGGGGCAGACACTAACGAGACACACAAACACAGGAGAAAGAGCAGTGCCACGGTTCTGTCACTAGAAACAGAACTGATCCTGACAGAACCGTGACACATCACCCGGGCACCGCTCTCATATTTATCCACAATTTCATGCTTCATTTCCATGGTCATCATGCGTTTCCTCTTCTCACTACCATCCTCACTACTCACTTTCTTATAACTCATCGCTATTATGAAGAGTAGTACACAAAATAGAGAGAAAATCAGCTACTTGCGGGCGATGTGTACAGAAGTCAGCGAACGTTCACTTCGCATGTGCGTCGGCATCAGTACGCGTGCTAGTATCTCAAATATTTGCTTGTATCTTGGAATACTCGTATGTAGGGACGCTCGTATCTTGAGATATTACTGTATTTTATTGGTCAACTGGACCATTGTGTCGTGATTGGTCAACCTTGACATTGAACTGAACTGACCGTTTTCATTCTAAAACAGCAACATTACACACTAAAGAAAGCTTTGAAAAAGCATAATAGCTCATATTTAAACGGAGACGCTCTGTGTGCATGTGCAGTATATGTGTAGGTGCCAAGAACAAAACATTTATAACTCCACTTTGAATAAGGTGATCAAAGGTTTGAGCTGTATTTTTGTAGATTATTTTTAAGTTTGTAGATGTTTGGATTAAACTGATTTGACTTACTTACTGGACACGACATGAAAACAATGAAGATGTTGTTTGTTTGTTAACAGATTGCTTGTAGTATTTAAGCATCACATTTGATTATTCAGGAGACAAGGACACTTGCAGAGATTGCTAAGGCTGAGCTGGACGGCACGGTGCTAGGGAACAGGCCCATCCGGATTCGTTTTGCCACACATGGGGCTGCACTCACAGTACAAAACCTCTCACCAGTGGTGTCCAATGAGCTTCTGGAACAGGCCTTCTCACAGTTTGGCCCAGTTGAGCGGGCAGTTGTGGTGGTTGATAACCGAGGCCGACCCACAGGCAAGGGGATAGTGGAGTTTGCCAATAAGCCTGCTGCCCGAAAAGCCTTGGACCGCTGTGCAGATGGAGCTCTTTTGCTTACAATGTAATAACTTTTAATTTTTACAGCATTTATTATTTATTTACCCATCTCTAGATAACAAATGTTTCTAGTCAAATGAGAGATTTTTATTTTTATTTTTGTCCTTTAGGTCTCCTCGTCCAGTCATTCTTGAGCCAACAGAACAGTTCGATGATGAAGATGGTCTGCCAGAAAAACTGTTGCAGAAATCGGCACAGTATCACAAGTATGTCTTTATATCACTGAGATTAATTATATGTATATCTAAAAAATAAAAGCACTGACATGTAGTTTTAAATTAACCAAAAAAATCTACAATACAGGGAACGAGAGCATCAGCCACGTTTTGCACAGCCAGGCACTTTTGAATTTGAGTACTCATCTCGGTGGAAGGCTCTGGATGAGATGGAAAAACAGCAGAGGGAACAAGTGGAACGGAACATACAGGAGGCAAAAGAGAAATTAGAGGCTGAAATGGAAGCTGCCAAGCATGAGCATCAACTCATGATGATGAGACAAGGTAGTAAGGAGTTTTACAAGATACTACTTTTCTGTAAGAGATACTTGTTATGCCCAATACAATGCTGTGAGAGAAATACTTAAATATTTGGATTTAATAAAAATCTTGTTTGAAAAGGGAGCTATAATTTATTTCTATTATATTGTTATTGTAATGAAGACACCAGACACAGTGACTATAATCTCCTACAACCAGTGTGCTGCCTCATTTCTCTTGTTCATGGAACAGTACTTGTATTCTTAACTTTATCAATGTAAATATTTCTGAACTTATACCAACAGATCTCATGAGACGTCAGGAAGAACTGCGACGCTTGGAGGAGCTCAGGAATCAGGAGCTACAGAAACGCAAGCAGGTTGAGATGAGGTGCATTTTTTGTCTGAGAGGAGGTTTGAGAATGTCTGAGAATGCCATTTACTCTTACAGAAAGTAAGGGCTGCAAGCTTAAGATTATTTTGCTCTGATATACATTCATACAAGGTTTGAAATATAAATGTTTTACAGTAATACCTCGAGATACGAGCATAATCCGTTCCAGGGTGGAGCTCGTAACTCGAATTGCTCGTATCTAGAATCATGTTTTCCCATAAGAAAATAATAGAAAACAAATTAATCCGTTCCAGATCCGTAACAACGGAAGAAAACATGTTTTTTATTGGTATAGACACACACAATCACACACAATTATAGTACATGTATACAGTATAAGGATTTGTGTGATATCAAATAAAATGTGGTTTTAATTATACATTTTTACAGACAGAAGATCGGACAGTATCGGCAGGTGCGGAGGAGGGAGGGAGGGAGGGAGGGAGGGAGGAAGGGGTGGTTGGTATGTCGACACTTGATTCTGAATCGTACCTTACACGAACACCACGTAACTTACGTAAACGTAAATTAACATAACTGAACTTAGCTTACATATTTTTTGTAACTTTTCTATTTTATTTTATTGTTTTTTTTGTTTTCTTCCCTTTTTTCGCCTGACTACCCTCACTTTCACTTGGCGCAGACATTTTAACGGAATACCTATCGAGGGAGATTTGTTTCTGTCTCCCTTTAAAAATAAGTAAGGTACGCATCGTCAAAAAGCGCCGAAGCACAACCAGTACACAATTTATCAGGGTGTTTCTTTTCAATGCTGAGCTCTTGCAACACTTGCGTATCGTCTGTAGATCAATCAACTCCTCAGTTGACAGTTCTTCCTGATTCTCCTGATCACTCACGTGGCACCGTGCCCATATTTATCGTCAATTTCATGCTTCATTTCTTTGGTCATCACGCGTTTCTTCTTCTCACTACCATCCTTACCACTCACTTTTTTTGGCTCATCACTGTTATGAAGAATAATGAACAAAATAGAGAGAAAATCAGCTACTTGCGGGCGAACCTACTTGCTGAAGTGAACGTGCGTCGGCATCGTGTACTCGTATCTAGAGGCAAAAATCTGCCAGAAGGCTTGCTCGGATCTTGGAATAGGGACGCTCGTGTCTCGAGGTATTACTGTATTTTATTGGTCAACTGGACCATTGTGTCGTAATTGGTCGACCTTAACCATTACCTATTTACTCGTACCTAGAAGCAAAAATCTGCCCTAAGCCTTGCTCGTATCTCGGAATACTCGTATGCAGAGACGCTCATATCTCAAGGTATTACTGCATTATGAAACATGAGCCTTTTAAACTATATAAGCACAAGATGATGTGAAAGAGAACTTAACTCTTTACTTGAGTGCTATCTTAACAAGTGGTATTCAGTGTGCATACACCAAAACTCCAAATGCTTACACTACTTTTTACACAAAGGACAAATAGATTTACAATGGTCGCTTTGCCTTGTCCAGTGTTGACAGCGACATAGTCACATCTTTTTCATATTTATATATAAAACTAAAAGGGCCTATTAATAATTGCTTATGGACTGATAATTACTTATGGATTTGAGCTGCATAAAATAATTTGATATTGAACTTTTAAAAGGAACCCTTCGTCTATATTTAAAATTCCCCTATAGTCAATAATTTTGTCCCTTAAAATTCATCTTTAATCACCAAAATGACCTATAAAATAAAAAAAGGTTTTAAAGAATTTCCTGTGGAAAAAAAAAATTCTTCATGCATTATATAGCTCAAATGTAACTAGACCCTGGCTTCTTTTAGCTTATGCAGAGCCATGAATTAATTAGCTAATTAGCCCAGCATCCACTCACTCTCACCAGCTCAGAGGTCCACTCAGCCAGCTTTACTGAGGTAAAAGCTGCACAATAGTATTGCACTTTACAACATCGAACATTGACAACACTTTACAACATCGAATATTAACAATATTAGCCTTTTGCTTGACTAAGTTATCAAATAGCTAATCATTTGTTGCTAATCTTGCACAGTCCATATTCCAGACATCTCAGTCTGCCTTCTAAAAATCAGCATCCTTGGAAATGCTTTGAACAACTTAGTACTTAGTAAATGTTTTCTCTACTTAGTCAGTAGAGAAAGGCGGTGGTTCATCATAAGAATATGATAATAAATATCATGTACATAATTTATATCAACAGAAAAATATTGCAGGATAAGAGAAGCCAGTGGCTTCTCTTGAGAATCCACTGCATTAGCAGAGAATAGCTAATGATATGCTAAAGCAGGGGTGGCCAACCCGAGGCTCGCGAGCCACATGTGGTTTGTGATTGTAAGCAATATCAGTCGTTTTTGAGACTGTCTTTAGATCACTTCAGTTTTAACGAGAAAATACTCTGCAATTGTAATAACTTATGATTTTTGCACATGGTTTGTCTTAAAGCATATAAAAAACACATAGACATTAAATTGGATTTTCACCCCATGGGTTTTTTAAATGTTAAACATAAGTCTACATTCACCACATATCTTATCACATACAGTGGGCTCCACAAATATTGGCATGCTTGGTAAATATAAGCAAAATTGACTGTGAAATATATATATATATATTTTTTTACTAAAATATTACAATTTATTTATTGTTTTTCTGCACTAAAAGGTGCTCCTAAAAGACTTGAATAGTCTCAAAAATCGTCCATGTGCCTAATAATCGCCTTTGTAAATAATGCGCCTTACGTGTTCCAAAATCGGTAACAATTTTGTTGTGTGACTTTGGTAACCGCTCCGCTTGATTGACTGTTGGACCATTTCCCGCTGACACAGGGATGTAATGCGTACAGTATGTACTCTGGCAGCGATAAACCAATCAGAGAACACTAATACGTACAGTACTTCCGCTTACCTCCGCCATGCCTCCGGTAGGTATACTGCTGGTGAGAGGGAACCTGGTGTTGTACTGAAATCTGACTCCCTGTCGTGTGCATTCATTAATATGTGCTTCGTTGAGCATATTCCCTTATCAATCGATACTTTTTCACACAGCAAACACCCAGAATGTGAATGGAAGTTTAGAGTACACTTAAATTAATACATGGAAAATAATGTGTATAAAGGATGCAAACATGTCAGATGGATTGAAACTATAAACTGCCTGAGCTTAAAGACACCAGCAAAACTGTTGATTTCACAGCAATCACAGAACATTACGTAATACGTACAGTAAGCACGCTGGCAGCGCTTAAACCAGTCAGAATATTACGTAATACGTACAGTAAGCACGCTGACAGCGCTTAAATATGAGAACATTACTTTATATACATATGCTTACCTCCGCCACCCATCCGGTAGGTTTACTTCTGCTGCTGAGAGAGATCCTGTTCTGTTGTACCGAAATCTGACTCCTTGTCGCGTGCATTAATTCATTATTAAGCACTTCCTGGAGCATGTTCCCTTTTTTTGTCACACAGAAAACACCCAGAACATGCACGGAAGTTTTAAGTACACTTAAATTAACACATAGAAAATGAAATAATGTGTATAAAGGATGTCAGATGGATTGAAACTGTAAACTGTAAGCTTCATCAGGATAAGAGATAAAGACACCAGCAAAACTGTTGATTTCACTCTTTCTGCTGCTTGAAGATCAGAAGAAAATGTATTACTCTCGTCTTTATACTTGTGCATGAATTATATTAAATATAATAATATTTAATTATTTTTTCACATGGTAGTGAAACACACATGGTGTTTGCACGATCTGGGTGTTTGCTGTGTGGAAAAAAAATATTTAGCGATAAGCGAATATGCTCAAGGAAGCGTGCGTTATTGAATGCACACGACGGGGAGTCAGATTTGTCCGGGGAGTCAGATTTCGGAACAACACCTGCATGTTTGATGGTGAAATTGCCCAGCTGTTCAGTTCAGACACAGAAGATAATGACTTTGATGGATTTGCATTCATATATTAAAACATAATGTGAGTGTATTGTTGAACAGTAGAATAAAGTTTTGCTTCTGTTACCTTTTTTTGTAGACTGTATGTTTTAGTATGCGCTTTATAATATGGTGTGCCTTATGTATGGGTAAACTGCAGAAATAGACCCCGTAGTTGAGACTGCGCCTTATAATCTGGGGCGCCTTATGGTGCGGAAAATACGGTAGTCAAATAGATGGGGGAATTTTTTCTATGTCCATGGTAAACCCATCATTATGTTGTTTGTGAACTGTTCTGTTGTTTATTTTGAGATGTGCTTCCTGACAGGGTCGTTTATGTGTTGATTTAGCTTCTGCTAGTACTTGGAATTTATGATATTGTACAGGGGCGTAGCCATCATTTCAGAAATCAGAAATTTCAGGAGTAACAGCAGTTTTTATCAGACCGTTTACCAATATTATTTATCTCATCTCTTGCTTTTAATTCAGTAAGAAATCAAATACACTGCTGAACAATAACCACTAAACACTGTCATATGTGCATATGTGTTTATAGCGAAGTGTGTGCAGTCGATCGCTCCGATTACATTATGAAAACCAGCTATCGGTTTGCACATGCTTTTATATGTTCTTACTTAATATATAATAAAATATTCCCATAAGGCTTGTGTAACAATATATGTCAATTATTTTAGAAATTGCAAATTAATAGTAATGCTTCCCACAGGTGGCGGTGCGATAGACTTGTAGAACAATTTGTTGTGCAATGTTTGCTACTTCACTGTCTGTAGGAGTCGCCAACTAAGCATGCCAAAGGCGACAGTGGGAAGGAACCAAAACTCCAGCAGGTGACAGAGAATAAAGAACAGATTGGAGAAAAAACCTTGAGAGAAACCAGGCTCATTCGGGGGACAAGTTTTGCCACCAACAGCCAAACAGTGCATGATTATTATACTGACGACAATTCAGGTCAAATCCATTAATTAAATCCAGTTCTGTCTGGTTGGAGATGGAATTAATGATCTTCACAGGGGAGGGTCTAGTAGAGTCACAGTCTCTGCAGACACTTCAGGACTGTATTGTGCTCGTGTCGAGGTCCTTCATCTGATCTGGATACGGCTGACCAATGTAACCTCAGAATAAACAGAGATTAATATCAGTGTAGATGCCATTCTTCTTATGATGCAACGAGTACAGAAGCTGTTATGGGAAGTGTTCCCGGTTCCAGCTGAAAAGCACTGGGAGAGCACAAGGGGAACCATGAAAGTGAACAGAGACATAACAGATTTGTAAAATTCTGTTTTCAATAACTTTCCCCATAATACTATATCCTCCATGAACTTCAATAACTCTGACGCACTTAAACCCTGAAAGGGCAAAAGTCCCTTTTGTTTTCCTCAGGATTTTTTAAAATAGTAGTAGTAATAATAATAACATTATTATTATTATTATTATTAGTAGTAGTAGTAGGATACAAGCCCCAAGGGGGCATTACAAAGCATTAATGAAAGAGCTTTATATACATTTTGGCATCATTACCTCAAATTTGTTGCTGCAGTATACAAAAACGGTTTTGTCTATCGACACAAAATCATAACTATTTGTTGGAACAGTCTCAAGATGATACTATTCGATTTTGGTGAAAATCGGACAAACTGTCTAGGAGCAGATTGAAAAAAGTAGGTTTTGAAAGAAAAACAAAATGGCATACATGAAGTTTATCCGACTATGACAAATTTGGAATCGCAGGACTCTGCATGATGCACGGAATCTAAAAAGAATAGTTTTGTGGGTTTTATTTGGCTAAAGTGTTCAAAAGTTTTGAGCAAAAGAGTCACTTTTTCATATCTCCTGACCACTTAGGGGCACTGTGCCAAAACTATGCAGGTAGCCTCAGATTATGATTATGACACACACCAAGTTTGGACAGAATATGCAAATGCGTTGCGGAGATATAGCCTCAATTTCATTTTGGAGGCTATTTTATCGAATTCTTTCACAAGTTAATTAAAAACTGTTTGATGAATCAACTTGATTTTAATAACTTTTTTTGTCAGCATGGTCTGAAGATAAATCGGACTAACGGGATAAACATGACATCAACAGACAACTAGATTGATAGACAACTAGACGGGACTAAAAACAGGGCTTAAATAAAAACCAAATTCAGGGACTATCAAGATGCACCTGAACATAAACTAAATCAGTGACCACGTAAACAGAAGGGGTCAGGATGCCTCCAGGGGGCGCCTGTAGTTCAGTGGGCAAGGGCGGCAACAGCAGTTCAGGGGGCCAGGGCAGCGCAATTAGTTCAGGGGGCCAGGGCAGAGTTTGGAGTGGGCTTGTCGGTTGGGTAGAACTCTGGAGCAGGCTCATCGGCTGGAGTAGGTTCATCAGCAGGAGCAGACTCTGAACAGGTTTTGCGTGCAGCCCACACACATGTCAGCATAACAGCAATTGCTACCCCTTCGGTGTGCAATCAGGGACTTGTGGCGCCTGGCTCAATCCCAAAGTATAGTTTGGCTGTCCATGTCACATAATTTTCGTCATCAGGAGGTTATGCGGACATCAACAGCACAAGTACGAGTGACTTGAGCACTTGAAAACAAAGACTAGATGAATCCACTAGATTAGACCATAACACATCTCACGTTCAAATTAGTATACTTTGAAAGGATCGCACTCAGAATTATGAGAGACTGATTGTACTGCTGAAAATAAAATATACAAGGGCCTTAATCACTCTAAATTGTAATGGAGATGACAGCTCACATTGGGAAATGCCATGGCTACAATAAATATTGTAAATTGCCTGCACAAATAAACTTGAAGTTTCTTATCAATTCTAACACAGAGATAATGTGAATTTGACAAGCAAGTAAAAAGTCCTTTAAGGAATTCACATAAGGAATGTGAATATAATAATTAAGATTAAATGTAAGGAAGCAATTTTTTATGTTTGGGTGAGACTGAAAATGAGACGTGCGATTTAAGATTCCATGTCCGATGGAATAACTTTTGTAATATTGTTAAATTCTTTGAAAATTGAGTGAGATCACAAATCAGAATACAATACCATCAGATGGCTTAAATGCCATTTGGCTTGTTTACATTGCTTATTTGGCACAAATTCAAATGTTTCTATGGTTCCTATATAACATTTTAATTGCCAACCTTATTGTTTCTTTTTTACGCAAGCTTTGTCCTTCACCATGTTGAAATATTCATGTTTTGACATTCCAGGTGGTCGATCTGAGCATGTTCAGTTTAACTGATTTTGAGTTATGTATGCTTAGGCATGAGGAAGAAAGACGTAGACGTGAAGAAGATATGATGCGTCACAGAGAGCACCTTGACATGAGACGCCAACCAGATGGATTCAAGCCCAGTTTCTTGGAGAGTGTGAGTACAGGCAAAATGTTATACTTTCATTCTGATGTTGTATTTAGCGTGTCCAAACTGTAACTAAAATGATCACAAACAATGTTCCCACTATTTATTTATTTTACATTTTTTCTTTCTTGCTTTTTTCTTTTGTATGGACATGATGTCCACCTGAGCAAAAATGTAGAAAACAAGCAGTTAGTTCAGAAGTCATTAAATTAAGCAAATTTTTGGTTAGAACAGTTATAATATAGATACAATATTATAATATAAAATGAAAATAAATTAAGCAGTTACTCTGAGATGGTTTGGGACAACCATAAGGTGTTTTTCTATTGTCAGTTATTGGCTGAGGACTGCATTAAACCTTAAAAATTAAATGTTTGTTTAATGCCAATGAATTTACAGGATTGTCTATATCAGGGGTTTCACATTCTAATAGTAAGGAGCACTTAACAATCTACTTGTGAGATAATTTCTTTATTTGGCTTATAATATAATATATGAAAACAAAACTGATATACAGTGGAGTTCACTTTATCTCGAGTCATGGTTAACTCGCCAATCCTATGGTGATGTCGATTCTGTTATGTTGCCGAATCCTAGTATCTCGAGCAAAAACGAGGGACATATATGCCACTTCACATGGTTATTTCGTGACAGAGTTCACTGCGCATGTGCTGAGTTTGTGTTGCACGTGTATCGCGGTCAGTGTTGCCAACTCGGCGCCTTTGTCGCTATATTTAGCGAGTATTCAGACCAAATTTTCAAAAAAGCGACTAGCAACAAATCTAACGACTTTATCTGGAGTTATTGGAGACTTTTGGAGACTCTCTGAAGTGAAAGCACATATCGTTCTTACTCTTCTCAAGGAGCAGCGAGAGCTGCCGCATCCCCATCCCAAAGCAGTCACAGGCGGCCGGTCCTCGCGCAGCAGATCCTCCCAGATGCAGACAGAACAGGAAATCTTCACTCCTCCACGTGCAAATGAATCGTGCATGTCCAGCAAGCCGCCGCTGGCTGATTATACAATGGCAGTACGGAATATAAAATGTTCTTTGTCTAAAAAATAATTAAATCGCTGTAAAAAATCGCGATATAAATTGCTACATTTGTTTGACTCACACAGCCTCAGTCACGTACTCTCGTCCACTGTGTGTGTGCGCCTGTCTGTGACAAAAACTAGCTGGCTTGCTTATCATGTCTCAGTCAAAAGCGTACACCCAAAAATACAGGAAGGAGTGAGAATCAAACCCTGAATTCCAAGGCTGGTTAAAGTCGTTTATTGGTGATAATACGCGGGCATACTTGTTGAGACAGCACATTAGGCAGACAGAACGCAAGAAAGTATGCAATCTAGTACAGCCACACAACACGCACCCATGCACGCACACAAGTCAAGTCACCTTTACTTATATAGCGCTTTTTAAAGTACAGATTGTTTCAAAGCAGCTTTACAGTGTGCACAGGAAAACATTATAAACAAAGTTTGTTTGGCTGAACGGCAGCCTTAAAAGAGCAGGCGAATTAATACAATTGATGAATATTAAGTGTTAAGTTTTGATGATTGATTGATAATTTGATTATTATATTGACAATTCAAGTCCAATATTAAGTCCAATTTGGTCCGATTGGAGATGGGTTCATGATCTTCACAGGG
This sequence comes from Rhodeus uyekii, assembly GCA_037043235.1. Classification (NCBI taxonomy): domain Eukaryota; kingdom Metazoa; phylum Chordata; class Actinopteri; order Cypriniformes; family Acheilognathidae; genus Rhodeus; species Rhodeus uyekii. The sequence goes on from JAWRVZ010000531.1 coordinate 91,335, forward strand.
GAGAGTCTAGTAGAGTCACGGTCTCAGCAGACACTTCAGGGCAGTGTTGTGCTCATGTCCAGGTGCAGGTCCTTCATCTGATCTTGATACTGCCTGGATCCGGCTGACCATGGTAACCTCGGAATAAACAGAAACTAATATTGTAGATCCCATTCTTCTTCTGATGTATCGAGTACATCAGATGTTATAGGAATGTTCCCGGTTCCGGCTGACCTAAATTATGCAGCCTAACAGTCATTTTACATTATTTGAATATATGTATATAATTAAAAATGTATGTATAATGTGTTATGTGTTTATGTGTTTGCTTGTTTATTACTGGTTACTTGCACTAAATCCAGACTGGAAATCCTCGTAGATGCTGTTTCTTTCTAGAAAGGAACATAGTTGTGAAGATATTGCCTTTTCTAGAATCTTTGACAAAAAAGGTAGATTTGATATCGGCCTGTAATTAACTAATTCTGTAGGATCAAGTTGTGGTTTTTTAATAAGCGGTTTAATTACAGCCAGCTTAAAAGGTTTTTAGTACGTATCCTAATGACAAAGATGAATTAATAATATTAAGAAGAGGATCTATGATTTATGGAAGCATCTCTTTCAGTAGCTTAGTTGGTATTGGGTCTAGCATACATGTTGTTTGATTTTGATGATTTGACCAGTTTAGACAATTCTTCCTCCCCAATAGCAATGAAGGAGTGGAATTTTTCTTCAGGGACAGAAAAATGTACTGTATTTTGTGATATTGTAGTTGCATGGTTATAATTTTCTCTCTAATATTTTGCAAGTAAAGAAGTCATTACTGCTGTGCTGTTTTAAAGCATCTGGGGTTGAGGCTTTATTTCTTGTTAGTTTAGTCACTGTATCAAATAAATACCTAGGGTTGTATTTGTTTTCTTCTAAGAGGGTAGAAAAGTAAGCAGATCTAGCTGATTTTAAGGCCTTTCTGAATGCAATAGAGCTGTCTTTCCATGATATGCGAAAAACCTCAAGCTTAGTTGTTGTTTTTTCAGCTCCGCTCCATTTTTCTGGCTGCTCTCTTGATGGCCCGGGTGTGCTCATTGTACCACGGTGTTGGACTATTTTCTTTAATCTTCTTTAAGCGCAACAGAGCAACAGTGTCTATAGTGCTGGAAAAGAGAGAGTTAATAGTTTCTGTTGCAACAACAAGTTCTTCTAGGCTATCTGGTATGTTAAACTGATCATGAAGATTATTTATAAAACTATCTTTTGTGTTAGTAGTGATAGTTCTACTAGATTTATAACAGGGAGTTAGTTTTTCAACTTTGGCTAAGGGTAATCTACACGCAACTAAGTAATGATCTGAGATGTCATCGCTCTGCTGCAGAATTTGAACAGTATCAACATTGATCCCATGCGACAATATTAGATCTAAAGTATGACTACGAGAATGAGTGGGTCCTGATACATGTTGTGTAACTCCAATAGAGTTTAAAATGTCTCTAAATGCCAATCCCAATGTGTGTTTTTTTCCATTTATCTACATGGATATTAAAATCACCGACAATTATGACTATCTTCAGCCATTACTAATTCTGAGAGAAAATCAGCAAATTATTTGATAAAGTCTGTATGGTGCCCTGGTGGCCTGTATAGAATAGCCAGCACAAAAGTTAAACAGGAATTATTACTTGCACTAGATAATTTTACATTAAGGACCATCACTTCAAAAGAATTATATTTCAAATTAGACTTTTGAGCAGTACTGATCGTGTTACTATGAATTACAGCAATACCTCCTCCTTTACCTTTCAGAGGAGGCTGATGTTTATAACAGTAATCTTGAGGGGTGGACTCATTTAAAGTAATGTAATTGTCTTGTTTTAGCCAGGTTTCTGTCAAACACAGCACATCTAGTTTATGATCTGTAATCATATCATTTACAATAAGTGCTTTTGAGGAAAGCGATCGTATCTTCAGTGCTATCTTCGTATCTTCAATCGTAACCCAAGCTTTATCATTTGTTCATTTGTGTTATATCCGTTCTTAGTTTTTTGTAAATCAATAAAAAATGTACCCTTAAACGGTTTTGAGAGTTTTTTGCATTTGTTAATTCGAACAGACACAGTCTCTATAGGATATCTAGGAGAAAGAGTCTCTATGTGTTGGAATTTATCTGACCTCTGTGACGTGAGACAGCTAGCAGACGGTCAGTTTAGCCAGTTTGTCTGCTTCCTGACCTGGGCCCCAGTTAGTCAAGGTTTAGCTCTAAGACCATGTGCCAAATTACTAGAGAGAAGAGCGGCACCATTCCAGGCACCATCTCTTTTTAACAGGTCTTTTTAACTGCCCCAAAAACTTTTCCAATTGTCTATGAACCCTGTTATTCTGCGGTCACCACTTAGACATCCAGCCATTGATTGAGGATACTGCTAAGCATCTCATAACTCAATAGGAAGCTTTAATAGGAAGAGGGCCAGAGCAAATTCCAGTGTCTGATATCGTACTTGCGAGTTCACACACCTCTTTAATATTAGTTTTAGTGATCTCCGACACACCTCATCACGTGAATAACAATCGTAGATTATTTACGATTAGCCTTAGCCAGCACTTTTAAATTTGTTTTGACGTCAGGTGCTCTGACTCCTGACAAACATGTGACTATGGTGGCTGGAGTCTCTATTTTCACATTCCGAGTAATAGAATCGCCAATCACTATGGTCCTTTCAACAGGTTTCTCAGTGGGTGCTTCACTGAGTGGGGAGAACCTGTTTGATGTTCTAATCGGAATGGAACAGTGGGGTTTTTTTACCTGCTATTATGCCGTCTCACAGTCACCCAGTTGCCCTGCTGCACGGGCTCTAAAACCGGAACCAAAAAATGTACAGGGTTTTCCAAAGTAGTATCTAAAGCCCTTGCATTCTTACTATGCTGGATGCGTGTCTCTAATTCTGAGATCTTCTCTGTCAGCCTGACTATGTCCCTACATTTATCACATGTGAAGCCCTTAATGCTGACAGAGACAGACAAACTCTACATGAAGCAGGCAGTACATGTAACAATTACAGGATAAGATAACATGACTCACCGTGTGTGTTGATCCAATGTTTGATGAACTCGGAAAAAAGGCGCGAGCGAGAAAACGCTGAATGCACGGACAGGAATTAAGTAGCATTTAGCGACTTAGATTAAAGCTGACGATTACAATTTATTAAATAATCTAGTATTGTATTTAGCAATGTGAACGAACGTCGAGTTTAAAAACAAAAACAAGTTTATACGACGCAACAAACGCAATCCACTCGAACAGTAAACGGCAGCAGTGCAGCAGTCAAAACGATCCGTCTGGAACAATCAGCCACACAGAAGGTTCCCTTAACACAAACCGAAACTGAACCAGCAGTGCACACACAACACACAAACACATCCCTGTTTCTGGTTCTGACGTGACTCTGCTCAGCGCCGCTGTAGATTGAGGAACGGATTGAAGGTTATTAAAAGACGAGACTAAGCCGAATTTGTTGAGAAAGCACATTAGACAGGCAATCTAGTACAGCGTGATGACCTCACGAATATGTTCTGATTGTTTACGCTGTGAGCGAAATTGTGTTTGCTATGTTGGAGAATATAATTAAAGGTTTGTATCGAGAATCAAAGATGTTTTTTATTGTATACTGGTAAATCTCTGTTGTTAGTTGGTGCACATATGCCTTTTGTTGTTAGCAAACAAATACAGTGTGTGTACATTTTTATAGCATGCCGATCGCTTCATCAAATAAATTGCTATACTGGGTGCTGGTTATTTCACGAAATGGTTATCTTGATGCTTTTTTGCAACCCCCAAGGCCGTCGACATAACCGAGCTCTACTGTACTATAATATTTTTAAAAAGTGAAGCATTTAAACTGACAAATATTTACTAAATATTTTGAAATATGTGCATGTGAATTCTTTTTTAGATTATTCACATATACACATTCCTCCCCCCACACACACAAACACACAAATCCATTTTAATTGCCATATGTAACTGAGGTATTCATAATCTGTTATTTCCACCACTTAATCAGGCCATTCTTCTTTAAAACACAATGACATTTTATTTCAAGTCTTTGTCACATGTTTTTTCACATCTTTCCTCTCACACTGAGCTATTTTGTCCACAACCATTGAAGTACTCCTAGAGCGACTGATTTGGTGTATTTATTTAGTGTTATTCTCTTTCTTTGATGCCTGTAAACTGCATTCTAACTCTATAGGGACACTAACTCTGTAGTGGTTGACCAAAACACTGCATGACAATGTTTCTGCACACGCACAGCTTGGAGGGTACATTGGTCAAAGAAATTTACAACAATAATTTAAAGTCATTCCACCAGCTAGGAACATTCCAGGTAAAGGTCCATGAAAGTGATTGTGTGCCTTTTTGGGATAACACCACAAGGTGCTAGCTTCTGGCACATAAGTCTGAAGTGGTGAGTTTAGGTGAGCGTACAACGGTGATCGTTCTGTAGGCAACATCAGTGCCTTAAATTGGATGTGAGGTGCTATTAGAAATCAGTGCAAACTGATGAAGAGAGGTGAGACATGCAAAACAAACTTGCATCCAAAACGGGACAACAAATGCTTTTGATTACTAAATTTGGTTGTGAATTTCATTACATTTTTATTATTAATAATTTTTTTATCTTAATATTTTTCTTGTAATCTCCTCTTAACTTCTACTTGCAAAACTTAATGCTTAATGCAACATATTGTGATACGTCCACCCTGTAACTTAAAATGTATTATAGTGGCACTTAATGCATTTCCCGGAAAAGGAAATGCATGCAGCAACGCTACCTGCGGTGGCAAAAAACACAGCCTGGTTGAGTACTGCATGTATACTGCTGACGTAAACTAAATCCTTAGTTCTTTTGAAGCCGAAAGACTGGAAGTTTGTCCCGCATAATTGGGTATAATAATAAGAACTCATAATAAGTTCTTAGTTCTGTGTGGACAGGCTTATAATTAAAAATGTCTCCTTCACTTTCAGAGAGAACAGGACATGAGAATGAATGAAATGGGTACCCGTGGAGCCATTAATATTGGAGGTATGATATTAATGAGACTCCACATGCAATTGAAAACGGCTGTGTGTGGTGTCTTTTTATATTGGATTTAATTTCTGGGTCAGTGCATCACTTGCATACGCATTTAAATGCTTGTGTGTGGCTTTGCCTCTTTTTAGTGTAAGTGTCTTGTCTGGTTTACAGGAAGAAAAGTACATTTGAACTGTACATACTCTCTAATCTCAGTTTTTCTCAAGGCTTTTCACACGAAACATAAAAATTTATCGCAAAGAAGATTCTGAATGGAAAAAATGGATCCCTATAGAATTTATCCCCAACATTTTTACCTTATTCTGTATATACAGTGGAGTTCACATATCTCGACTCACGGTTAACTCGCCAACCTTTGTTATGTTGATGTTTTTGAAGTGGAACTGCCAAACTCCCTATTTGTCTTAGCATTTTCTTATGGGTTATGTCGATACTTTTATGTCGCCGAACCCTAATATCTCGACTACAAAAGAGGGACAAATTTGCTACTTCACATGGTTATCTCGTGACTAGTGATGGAACCTAGTTCACTGTGCATGCGCTGAGTTTGTGTTGCATATGGTCGCTCTGTCAGTGACGCTGTGACGAAGTGAATGCACATATCGTTTTTACTTTTCTCAACGAGCAGCGAGTGCTGCCGTGGATCCCATCCCAAAAGACTCATCCGCTTTTGTGTGCACATAAACCCTGCCTTCTCTGATTTGATTGGTTTTCTCCAATATTTTTATATTGGTCAGTAATGAGCGGTTACCGACCAATGAGTATGAGGTTTAGATAAACACACACACACGCACACAAACCCTGCTTGTGTTCTGACGCGCTACTCAGCGCCGCTGCGGATTGAAGAACCCGGTTATCAAAAGATGGGACGAAGCCGAATTTGTTGAGAAAGCACATTAGACAGGCAGAACTTCATGAACTGATCTTCAATTAGTGTATGAAGTGCTGCGAAGTGATGTACAGTCCCAAAAATAACTTTTTTTAAGGTTTCTGATCTGTACATTACATAGAGTACTGTTAGTTTCATTAAACCTTTCAGCCCTCTCTGTGAATGTCAACTGTACTATGTCTTATATAGATTCATTTAACCCTGTTGCTGCGGTTAGCGGTAACCAAGGCCCCTCACAAATGATGAGCATAGTAGGCCGAGTTGGAGCCATGGTGCCTGAGGGATCATCAAATATAGGGACACACCTGATTCCAGATAACGGCGTGACGGTAATGTATTGCGATTTTATGTGTAGGGCAGATACAAATTGATAGAAAAATAATTGTACTGTTTTATTATTATTCTCTGAGTTGTTTTAAATCATTTGTGCAGGATATCAAAACTATATGATTGAATGTAGGCATTTCTTAGCATAACGCAATACCATTTAAGGGGGGAGGGGGGGGGATACATAAAACAATTCTATTCACTTCTCCCATAGTGTATGATTGCAAAAAAATTGAGGAAATTGAGGCGGCAAAAGGTACATTAGCATTGAAACAATACTTTTGTACTAAAATAGTGTTTTTCATAATTTAAAAGTTAATATTTAATTTTTTTTAAATCACTTTAGCAAAATTTGTTGTATTTTTGTTATAATATATATATTATTGTATTGCTATATATTGTATTATAGTTATAATTTTGCTCATTTTTGGATTTGTTTTTGTAGTTGAAATATTATATGGCTAATGTAAAATGGCAACATATTCAAACATTTGCTTGATACAAACATGTCCTGCCTATTTTTAATTCAGCATAATGAGCGGTTTTCTGAAAGAGGAGGTCTTCCAATGGGTTCTCCCGTGGGTGGGCGGACTGGTGTTGACTCCCCTCAGCAGCAGCAGCATTCTCCTCTGGTGATTGGCGCAGGTCCTGTTCCTGGTGTGGTTGGCAAAAGTGGCTTTGGGAGAGGAAGTCCAGTTGGGGGCAACTTTGATGGGCCGAATAATAAACGACATAGATACTAATACTTGTTTTCTCTGTAAATTATTCAAACACATGTACAATTTGGACCACCTTGACTCTGAAAGCTTGATAACCTGGATTTCTGAAAAATGACTATTTATGTCTAAAATTGACAGAAATGGCTTGAGCCAGGCCCTGTGTTAATGTGAAACACTGTCATGAATTATTAAATGCCATTGAGTCAGCTTGTACTTGACAAAATATCCTAAACCAATCTTAGACTGGTTACCTTTAATGTAGTGCTGTATTTCATTTTTTATGTTATTATCTGAAATTAAGCTATGTTTTGCTGTCAATAAGTGTTTGTGGAACTTGCATTTTTCATTTATGGTTTAGAATGTCTGTACTTTGAATAAATATTTTAAAATAATAATGTGCATTAATGGTCAAGTCACGGATTTACAAAAAAGAAATCATTATTGTTAATATTGCATAACATCATTCTAGTTGCAGATTCTGAGTAAATGACACAGAAATGGAATCAATAATATTTGAATACCTTTTAATGTTATAACTGGTTGTTATCTTGTGTTCTAATCCCTGTGAAAATGTCAGATTTTACCTTATTCCTTTGAATCAAGGCAGCAGTTAAGGAATTTCACCTTAACAGTAAAATAACAGTAATGAGTGATCAAATAAATAATTGCTTGTAATAAATTTGAGGGAGGTTTTGAGGACATTGGACTAAAAAATGAGTTCCATGAGGAGGTGCTTAAGATTAAATGTGTAACAGGTATAACTGTATGTAACCATATGTAATCTGTTCATGATGCAGTACCGAAATACTCCAGTAGGGGGTGGGTGAGCATGGAGATTTATTAGCAGGCACACAGGTTCCCCTCCCCCATTCATAATACAGAGCGTGAGGGAAACGAAACAAGTGTTTGTGTCTGTTCTTAAAACTATCTATGCCCCCTTTTTCAGGGAGTTTAACAAATGCAGGTGATTAAGTTAGCTGTTACTATCGCAGATTTATCTAATGGAAAAATAAACTATTGTTCCTCTTAATATAAGATTAATCACCTTATTCTGAATTCATCTAATTAACTGAATGATTGTTTATTTACTGACATCAGCTATACAACATCAAATGCAAAGTCACGTACTGATAATACACACTAATGCCAAAGTTTCTGGAAATCTGTTTGGTAAAATGATATTTTCATTCCGCGTGGTCTAGTGGTGATTGTAATATTGGATGGCTGCTACCTGCACTTGAAGAAAGGGGGGCTATTTATAGTGTCATATACTATGTCAGAGAGGACTAATATAGAGGACGTTCATATGTTCTACATTTATTTTGGTTTTGGTGAGTACATGTTTTTCCATGTGTAATATGTCATCAATGTGTTTGCATATGTATTGATGTGTTCATTTGAGTTAAAGTGAAAAATAGATTTGTTAGGATGAGATAGAGTTCTACATTTAAAATGTAAAAGGGATGTAATGGTTAAATTAGAAGCATTGTATTTGATGAATGTTGGAAACTAAATGCTGCCTGTTACATATGCAGGTTAGGTTTTTTGGTTCGTTTCAACATGACGATGCAAGATGGCAAGCCTTTCCAGAGGGAACTAATGTGAGATTCTCTTTCCAATAACAGGAATTTGGTATGAAATAATTGATTTCCTGCTAGTTTTATAAACTGCAGGAAGTTTATCCCTTGCTCAAACAGAATTTTTTGGAACTGTGGATCAAATCATTTCCCCGTGAACTGTATCTTTTGAACGGAACTTTTCAAACTGATTTCTGAACGGTTTCTTCTGAACTGTTATTTTTCTTGTGTTCAACACTGCAAATTTATGTTGGAATGTGATTTGAGTAAACTGTCAAATTTTACATTTGTGAGCATTGTAAAGATTAATATAACTAGTAGGGTGCACAAGCTATGAAAATTTTCTAAAAGACACTTAATACCACCATAAAACTTATGGTGGTATTAAGTGTCCTCTAGGAAATTATCGTAGCTTAGAGGGTGCACCCGACTAGTAGACAACCGAGAGACAGGTGAATTTGAGTCATCTAATTTAATTACATTTTCATATAGTTGTGACAAATTTTATAATCATTTTGTTTGGTTTCTCTTTTCTTAATGTGTACTGTAATTGGTTAATTTAATACAAATTTTGTTGATGTTGCACCAGTGTGGGTTTCATTATGCCTTCCATAGTCGGATCGAGTAGTAGTAGTGTTGGCCTATATTTAATATTATATGTATTGTCACAAACAACACTCATTAAGTGCCCAAGGTATAATGAATGGATATGGGTGTGCTCCATATTTTGTCTAAAGAGAAGCATGGCCCTGTTTACACTTAAGATGCGTCAATTACTACACATTTGGTTGACTCAAAATACAGGCGTAAACGGGTCTATAAAGTTTTTAGCTTGTCCACTTTTGACCAATTGCAGAGTTAGTTTTAAACACATCACACTGGATTGTTATAGTAGTGTGTAGATTAAATTATTTTGTGTACGTGGCATGGTGTTCATATCCCAGCACTTCGGTCTTGTTCTGTTTCAAGGAATGGGGTTACATTAGTAACCTAGATGCAACCTAGACATAATTGCTGCTCCTTCCAGGGCCCTGAGCAAGTAAGCTGGGGCTGAAAGTAGAATAGAGCTGTGCACTGCACAGGGAATGTCAATTACTGATGTTCCATTTACTCGTTAAGTCAAGTCACATTTACTTATATAGCGCTTTTTACAATACAGATTGTTTCAAAGCAGCTTTACAGTGGTCACAGGAAAACATTATAAAAAAAGATTGGTTGGCTGAACGGCAGCCATAAAAGAGCAGTCAAATTAATATAATTGATGAATATTAAGTGTTAAGTTTTGATTATTGATTGATTTGGTTGATTGATAGTTTGATTATTATATTGATAACAATTCAAGTCGAATATTAAGTCCAATTTGGTCCGATTGGAGATGGGTTCATGATCTTCACAGGGGAGGGTTTAATAGAGTCACGATCTCCGCAGACACTTCTGGGCAGTGCTGTGCTCGTGTCCTGGTGCAGGTCCTTCATCTGATCTGGATACGGCCTGTATCCGGCTGACCATGGTAACCTCGGAATAAACAGAGAATAATATCAGCGTAGATGCCAATCTTCTTCTGATGTATCGAGTACATCAGATGTTATGGGAATGTTCCCGGTTCCGGCTGACCTAAATTATGCAGCCTAACAATCATTTTACATGATTTGGATTAAAAATGTATGTATAATGTTTTATGTGTATGCCAGGTTGAAGAGATGGGTTTTTAGTCTAGATTTAAACTGACAGAGTGTGTCTGCTTCCAGAACTGTATTAGGAAGACTGTTCCAGAGTTTAGGAGCTAAATAGGAAAAAGATCGACCGCCAGCAGTTGACTTTGATATTCTAGGTATTATAAGCTGGTCAGTATTTTGGGATTGCAATAGACGTGAAGGACTATAATGTGTTAAGAGATCGCTCAAGTACTGTGGAGCTAAACCATTTAATGCTTTGTCAGTAATTAGCAAGATTTTAAAATGTATTCTGTTTAATAGGAAGCCAATTCAGGTTTGACAGAACTGGGCTAATATGCTCATGCTTCCTGGTTCTAGTAAGAACTCGAGCTGCTGCATTTTGGACCAGCTGGAATTTGTTTATTAAGCATGCAGGGCAACCACCTAGTAGAGCATTACAATAATCTAGCCTTGAACTCATGAATGCATGAACTATCTTTTCCGCATTTGTCTTTGAGAGCATATGTCGCAATTTAGATATATTTTTGAGATGGAAGAATGCCGTTTTACAGATACTAGAAACGTGGCTTTCAAATGAAAGATTGGTATCAAAGAGCACACTCAGGTTTCTAACTGACGACGAAGATTTGACAGAGCAGCCATCTGGGACGACCCAAAAACTCAGGTGGTCCAGCCCTTCCATCCCCCACCAGCAAAGGGGCTCATCAAGGGCACAGACCCATAAGTCCTTGAGAGCCGCTTCATTGAGTGTTAAACCCTCCGCGGCAAAGGTCAAAGGTCTGTGCGAACTGTCTCAGGCAGTAGTCTAGATAATTACATGGAGAACTTTTTGGTCTAATAATTAGAATCTCTGTTTTTTCAGAATTAAGGAGTAGAAAGTTATTAGTCATCCATTTTTGACATCCGTTATGCATTCTCTTAATTTAGTGAATTGGTACGTTTCATCAGGATGAGAAGAAATATAGAGTGAGTATCATCAGCGTAACAGTGAAAGCTAATGCCATGCTTCCTAATAATTGCACACAAAGGAAGCATGTACAGGGTGAAAAGCAATGGTCCTAGTAATGAACCTTGAGGAACTCCATACTGAACCCGAGATCGATATGACATCTCCTCATTTACTGCTACAAACTGATAACGTCAGATACGTATAATTTGAACCAGGCTAATGAAACTCCACTAATGCCAACATAATTTTCAAGTCTATTCAGAAGGATTTTGTGGTCGATTGTATCAAATGCAGCACTAAGGTCCAGTAACACTAACAGAGAGATACAACCACGATCGGATGATAAGAGCAAATCATTTGTAACTACTATGATATGGTCTAAATCCTGACTGGAAATCCTTGTAAATGCTTTTTCTTTCTAGAAAGGAACATAGTTGTGAAGATATTACCTTTTCTAGAATCTTTGACAAAAAAAGGTAGATTTGATATCGGCCTGTAATTAACTAATTCTGTAGGATCAAGTTGTGGTTTTTTAATAAGCGGTTTAATTGTGGCCAGCTTAAAAGTTTTTGGTACGTATCCTAATGACAAAGATGAATTAATAATATTAAGAAGAGGATCTATGATCTCTGGAAGCATCTCTTTCAGTAGCTTAGTTGGTATTGGGTCTAGCATACATGTTGTTGATTTTGATGATTTAACGAGTTTAGACAATGAAGGAGTGGAATTTTTCTTCAGGGACACTAAAATTTATTGTATTTTATGATATTGTAGTAGACAGTTGCATGGTTATAATTTTCTCTCTAATATTATGAATTTTGCAAGTAAAGAAGTCCAAGAAGTCATTACTGCTGTGCTGTTTTAAAGCATCTGGGGTTGAGGCTTTATTTCTTGTTAATTTAGTCACTGTATCAAATAAAGACCTAGGGTTGTATTTGTTTTCTTCTAAGAGGGTAGAGAGAGGAGAGAAAAGTAAGTTGATCTAGCTGATTTCCTTGTAATGCGAAAAACCTCAATTTTTCTGGTTGCTCTTTTGAGGGCCCGGGTGTACTCGTTGTACCACGGTGTTGGACTATTTTCTTTAATCTTCTTTAAGCGCAACGGAGCAACAGTGTCACGAATCGTACAAGGGAGGACTCAAGTGCAGGGGTGAAGGAAAGGTTTATTATAATCACAAAAGGAACAAACACACAAAAGAAACAACCCACGAGGGGGAAAATATAACTAAGAAACAAAACTAGAACATAACACAAACCGGATGAGACGGGGGAACCAGTAACACTACATAAACCGGACCTGGAGAGACATCAATCACAACGACACCACACAGGACAGCAAACAAACCAGGATTAAATAGGGACACATGAGGAAAGGTAGTGATGAGAGACAGCTGGGAATGATTATGGGAAACAAGGAGGCGGGGTAGACGCTAACGAGACACAAACACATGGGAGAGAGAGCAGTGCCACGGCTCTGTCCACTGCATTTCAATGCAATGTTTCATTCCCGCTCTCGAAAGGCAACGTCTCCGATTAATATCGTAACCGTGGTTCCCTGAGAGGTGAGAACAAGACATTTTAATAACCGCTGTGTTCACTGCTTCGTGCAGCGTTCAGTCATATTTATAATGTCTGCCAGCCAGAGCTGCATCGTAAGACAATTGGTCAGTTGTCAACTTCCTATTATGTGAAATCCTATTATGTGAAATTATGTGAAGGGGAGGAGTTAATTCGCGGGTGGGATTTAAAAAAAAAGAATAGCAAGAAAAAATATAGCTGCTAGCAGCAATGACCGGGGTTCAAACGTAGCAGGACCATCTGAGCTGTCATGACGGTTTGTGGTCAATCTGACTAGTTCTCCTAATGTGCACAGTTCTGTGAAGTTTCTACTTTGTGTAAACAATGAATAGACATCTTTCAAAGATGTTCAGAATGAGAAGATCAAATGATATTGACATTGTGAACTGAACATATGAACAGTTATGTCGGTGTATGTCGGTCTATGTCAATCTGACTTGTTCTCCACATAAACAGAGCTTTATTAAGTTTCTAGTTTGTGTAAATTATATATAGACATGTTACAAATTTTTTTCAGTATGGGAAGATCTATCAAATGATAACAATGTGGATATGTTTAACACTACACGCCATATCATTTGAACTGTTATGACCTTTTTTTGTCAATCTGACTAGTTTTCCTAATGAGCACAGTTCTGTGAAGTTTCTACTCTGTGCAAACAATGAATAGACATCTTTCAAAGATGTTCAGACTGAGAAGATTAAATGATATTAATATTGTGAACTGAACATCTGAACTGTTCTGTCGGTTTATGTCAGTCTATGTCAATCTGACTTGTTCTCCACATAAAAAGATTTTCTGGCCTGATGGTGCCTCTTGTGGACAAAAGTAGTATTACAGCTTTTCTAAGATTTTAAAATGTAGATCGTTTGTAATTTATTGTGAGCCCTATGAGCATCAGAAATACATGAGACCTGACACATTTCTTCAAAATGACTTGTTCTTAACATGTTCACAGATCTGTGACGTTTCTCTTGTGGACAAATCTAGTATTACAGCTTTTCTAAGATTTTAAAATGTAGATCGTTTATAATTTATTGTGAGCCGTACGAGCATCAGAAATACATGAAACCTCACAAGTTTCTTCAAAATGTCTTGTTCTTAACATTTACACAGTTTTGTGAAGTTTCTTTTTTTTGGACAAGATATATAGACATTTTAATCACAATAGGCCAAATCAGAAATATATGAAAAATTGTATCTGCTGAACGGTTTAACTAATCGAAAATCCTTTGACAACTTTTTGCCTTGAGTGTCCCTAGATGATGCGTGTGAATTTTCAAGCCAGTGAGATTGACGGCCTATGACGAGTTCGAAAAATTTGAAATTTCAAAAATCTCCAATATTTCGCAAACAATTTGATTGACAGCAGTGGTTCTTGAGGCAAAGTTGTTCAATATGAGGAGATCTATCAGATGATATCAATATTTTGTGGATGCGTGGAACACCACGTGAGTAGAGACGCAAAAAACTCGTTAGCACCAACTAGTGTCCGATTTTCTTCAAAATTCTGACAGACCACTAGGGCCATGAGTCAAACCCGCCCATCGAGTTTCGTTCCGATCGACCTTCGTTAAGCTAGTCTAATTGATGCTCAAAGTTCATTGGCCGATGACGGTCATGTTTTTTGAGATACACCAATGTCCTCATAGACCATCATGGACCCTTGGACAAAGACCGTGCATGACAAGTCTCAGGTCAATCGGACTACCATGTGACCCTGTACAGGTGATTGAGTGTTTTTTTCGCAATATAGCGCCACCAAGTGGTCAATCATCGCAGATTTTTTGGTGTGACCACAAATTGAGCTTATACAAGACTATGTGAAGATTGGTGAGATTATCTCTCTCCGTTCCAGAGCTATTACAATTTTAGTAAAAGTGTCTCTGCCTTATCCGAACGTTTTATTGTCTTGTTGCAAGCGTGAATCACCGATCAAAATTCCCTTGACAACTTTTGGTCATGAGAGTCTCTAGATGATGTGTGTGAAATTTTGCATGATTTGGACAAACGGTCTATGAGGAGTTCGAAAACTTTTTTTTTTCAGAAAATTCAAAATGGCGGAAATGAAATCGGAGATATACATTTTTTAAGTTTTGAGCCAAGGATTCCAGAGATATAAGACACTTGAGTGTACGATAAACGGTTTACGAGTTATGAACATGTACGCGTTTGTAGTCGCTGTAGCGCCACCTATAGCCCGATTTGTGTCATATTTTGATACGTTCTCCCCAAATTGAGACCTACCGTCCGACAAAGTTTCAAGTCTCTAGACCTTACGGTTTAGTCTGCACGAGACGCATTACGGCAGAATAATAATAATAATAATAAATATAGCTGCAAGCAGCAATGACCGGGGTTCAAACGTCGCAAGACCATCTGAGCTGTCAAGACGGTTTGTGGTCAATCTGACTGGTTCTCCTAATGTGCACAGTTCTGTGAAGTTTCTATTTGTGTAAACAATGTATAGACATCTTTCAAAGATGTTCAGAATGAGAAGATCAAATGATATTGACATTGTGAACTGAACATATGAACAGTTATGTTGGTGTATGTCGGTCTATGTCAATCTGACTTGTTCTCCACATAAACAGAGCTGTATGAAGTTTCTAGTTTGTGTAAATGATATATAGACATGTTACAATTTTTTTCAGTATGGGAAGATCTATCAAATGATAATAATGTGGATATGTTTAACACTACACGTCATATCATCTGAACTGTTATGACCTTTTTTTGTAAATCTGACTAGTTTTCCTAATGAGCATGGTTCTGTGAAGTTTCTACTCTGTGCAAACAATGAACATACATCTTTCAAAGATGTTCAGAATGAGAAGATTAAATGATATTAATATTGTGAACTGAACATCTGAACTGTTCTGTCGGTTAATGTCAGTCTATGTCAATCTGACTTGTTCTCCACATAAAGGCAGCTTTATGAAGCTTCTAGTTTGTGTAAACAATATGTAGATATGTTACAAATGTTTTGAAACAACATGTCAACAGAGAGCTTTCAAGCTCGAAATGGAATAAAAAGATTCCCTAGACTAACAGTGCCTCTTGTGGACAAAACTAGTATTACAGCTTTTCTAAGATTTTAAAATATAGAAAGTTTATAATTTATTGTGAACCGTACGAGCATCAGAAATACATGAAACATCACACGTTTCTTCAAAATGACTTGTTCTTAACATTTTCAGAGTTTTGTGAAGTTTCTTGTTTGTGGACAAGATATATAGACTTTTTATTCACAATAGGCCAAACCAGAAATATATGAAAAATTATATCTGCTGAAGGGTTTGACTGATCAAAATTCTTTGAATAACTTTTTCCCTTGAGTGTCCCTAGATGATGCGTGTGAATTTTCAAGCCAATCGTATTGACCGCCTATGACGAGTTCGAAAAAGTTGAAATTTCCAAAATCTCCAATATTTCACAAACAATTTGATTGACAGCAGTGGTTCTTGAGGCAAAGTTGTTCAGTAGGAGGAGATCTATCATATGATATCAATATTGTGTACAGGTGATTTAGAGTTTTTTTCACAATATAGCGCCACCAAGTGGTCAACTGGCCCAGTTTTTTTGGTCTGACCACAAAATGAGTTTATACATGATTATTTGAAGTTTGGTGAGATTATCTCTTTGCACTCCAGAGTTATTACGATTTTAGCGAAAGTGCCTCCGCCTTATGCGAACGTTTTAGCGTGTTGTTGCGAGCCTGAATCACAGATCAAAATTCTTTGAATAACTTTTGGTCATGAGAGTCTCTAGATGATATGTGTGAAGTTTCGCGTTATTTGGACAAACGGCCTATGAGGAGTTCGAAAAATTTTTTTTTCAGAAAATTCAAAATGGCGGAAAATTTTTATAGACGGAAATGAAATCGGAGATATACATTTTTTAAGTCTTGAGCCAAGGATTCCAGAGATATAAGACACTTGAGTGTACGACAAACGGTTTACGAGTTATGAGCGTGTACGCGTTTGTAGTCGCTGTAGCGCCACCTATTGCCCGATTTGCGTCATATTTTGATACGTTCTCCCCAAATTGAGACCTACCATCTGGCCAACTTTCAAGTCTCTAGGACTTACGGTTTGGTCTGCACGATAAGAAGTACGGCAGAATAATAATAATAATAAATATAGCTGCAAGCAGCAATGACCGGGGTTCAAACGTCTCAAGACCATCTGAGCTGTCAAGACGGTTTGTGGTCAATCTGACTAGTTCTCCTAATGTGCACAGTTCTGTGAAGTTTCTACTTTGTGCAAACAATGTATAGACATCTTTCAAAGATGTTCTGAATGAGAAGATCAAATGACATCAATATTGTGAACTGAACATCTGAACTGTAATGTCGATCTATGTCAATCTGACTTGTTCTCCACATAAACACATCTTTATGAAGTTTCTAGTTTGTGTAAACGATATATAGACATATCATATTACACATTTTTTCACTATAGGAAGATCTATCAAATGATATTAATATAGTGTGGATATGTTTAACACCACACATCATATCATCTGAACTGTTATGTCAGTCTATGTCAATCTGACATGTTCTCCACATGAAAAGATTTTCTAGCCTGACGGTGCCTCTTGTGGACAAAAGTAGTATTACAGCTTTTCTAAGATTTTAAAATATAGATCGTTTATTATTTATTGTGAGCCCCATGAGCATCAGAAATACATGAGACCTGACACATTTCTTCAAAATGACTTGTTCTTAACATGTTCACAGTTCTGTGACGTTTCTCTTGTGGACAAAACTAGAATTACAGCTTTTCTAAGATTTTAAAATATAGAGTGTTTATAATTTATTGTGAGCCCTATGAGCATCAGAAATACATGAAACCTCACACGTTTCTTCAAAATGACTTGTTCTTAACATTTACACAGTTTTGTGAAGTTTCTTGTTTGTGGACAAGATATTTAGACATTTTAATCACAATAGGCCAAATCAGAAATATATGAAAAATTGTATCTGCTGAACGGTTTAACTAATCGAAAATCCTTTGACAACTTTTTGCCTTGAGTGCCCCTAGATGATGCGTGTGAATTTTCAAGCCAGTGAGATTGACGGCCTATGACGAGTTCGAAAAATTTGAAATTTCAAAAATCTCCAATATTTCGCAAACAATTTGATTGACATCAGTGGTTCTTGAGGCAAAGTTGTTCAGTATGAGGAGATCTATCAGATGATATCAATATTCTGTGGATGCGTGAAACACCACGTGAGTAGAGACGCAAAAAACTCGTTAGCGCCAACTAGTGTCCGATTTTCTTCAAAATTCTGACAGACCACTAGGGCCATGAGTCAAACACGCCCATCGAGTTTCGTTCCGATCGACCTTCGTTAAGCTAGTCTAATTGATGCTCAAAGTTCATTGGCCGATGACGGTCATGTTTTTTGAGATACACCAATGTCCTCATAGATCATCATGGACCCTTGGACAAAGACCGTGCATGACAAGTCTCAGGTCAATCGGACTACCATGTGACCCTGTACAGGTGATTGAGTGTTTTTTTCGCAATATAGCGCCACCAAGTGGTCAATCATCGCAGTTTTTTTGGTGTGACCACATATTGATGTTATACATGACTATGTGAAGTTTGGTGAGATTATCTCTTTGCGTTCCAGAGGTATTACGATTTTAGCAAAAGTGTCTCCGCCTTATGCGAACGTTTTATTGTCTTGTTGCAAGCGTGAATCACCGATCAAAATTCCTTTGACAACTTTTGGTCATGAGAGTCTCTAGATGATGCGTGGGAAATTTTGCGTGATTTGGACAAACGGCCTATGAGGAGTTCGAAAAAAATTTTTTTCAGAAAATTCAAAATGGCGGAAAATTTTTATAGGCGGAAATGAAATCGGAGATATACATTTTTTAAGTCTTGAGCCAAGGATTCCAGGGATATAAGACACTTGAGTGTACGACAAACGGTTCACGAGTTATGAGCGTGTACGCGTTTGTAGTCGCTGTAGCGCCACCTATTGCCCGATTTGCGTCATATTTTGATACGTTCTCCCCAAATTGAGACCTACCATCTGACCAACTTTCAAGTCTCTAGACCTTACGGTTTGGTCTGCACGATAAGAAGTACGGCAGAATAATAATAATAATAATAATAATAATAAATATAGCTGCTAGCAGCCATCACGGGGCCAAGCGCAAGGAGGGCATTAAATGTCATGCCGACATGGCTGGCATCATCAGACCAACGGCAGTAAGAATCTAAAGACATTTCAATATGACTTAAGTCTAAATGGCTGAAAAATCAACAATACGGTCATGGGAATATTTGGTATCACAGGACTCGGCATGACCCACTGGATCTAAAGAGACCAGTTTCATGATTTTTGGCCAAAGGGTTCAGAAGTTATAAGCAAAAAAGTCAGTTTTTGATAACTCCTGACCACTAGGGGGCACAGCGCCAAAACTCTGCAGGTAGCCTCAGACAATGATTGACATAATACACACCTAGTTTGGTCAGAAAAGGCTAATGCATTGCGGAGATAAAGCCTCAATTTCATTTTGGCGACTTTTACCTCGGATTCTTTTGCGAGTTATTCGTAAACGGTTTGACGAATCAACTTTCTTTATATATCGTTTTGTCCACATTGTCTGGAGATGATGTGGTTCAATTTTCGTGAAAATCAGACGAACGGCCTAGGAGGAGTTCGACAAAGTAGGTTTTTCAAAAAAATCAAAATGGCGGGAAAATTTTCATGACGGAAAATGACGTCATAGGGTGCAATCGAATCGTCTTGAGCCAAGGAATCAGTGGACAAAAGAATTTTGTTTCTAGGACATACGGTTCAAAAGTTATTTACGTAAACGTGAGTGCAACTTTGGACAGTTGGTGGCGCTATAGAGATTGAGTTAGAGACTTCAATTTTGCTATGGTCAATGATTGGACTGTCCTTTATGAGTGTGCCAACTTTTTTTCATTTTCCCGTTTACGGTTCTATGGGCTGCCATAGACTTCAATGGCAGAAGAAGAATAATAATAATAAATATAGCTGCTAGCAGCCATCACGGGGCCAAGCGCAAGGAGGGCATTAAATGTCATGCCGACATGGCTGGCATCATCAGACCAACGGCAGTAAGAATCTAAAGACATTTCAATATGACTTAAATCTAAATGGCTGAAAAATCAACAATACGGTCTTTAGTAATTCGATTTAATGGTTTATCACATTCAACCAACAGGCAGCGCTGTAACCAAATTGTAGTGTCAATTCATGTGGTACATTGAGAGTGTGGTGACATTGACACATGCAAAGTTTGCTTTCAATTGGGTAAACCATAGCTGACAGACCACTAAAGTCATGTGTTTGTTAAACATAGAATCTTATAAGAAAAATCGAAATGGCAGACGCTCAAAATGGCCGATATGGGAAAATTTGGTATCACAGGACTCGGCATGACCCACTGGATCTAAAGAGACCAGTTTCATGATTTTTGGCCAAAGGGTAAAGGAGTTATAATCAAAAAAGTCAGTTTTTTAATATCTCCTGACCACTAGGGGGCAGAGCGCCAAAACTCTGCAGGTAGCCTCAGAACATGATTGACATAACACACACCTAGTTTGGTCAGAAAACGCTAATGCGTTGCGGAGATAAAGCCTCAATTTCAATTTTGCGACCATTACGTCGGATTCTTTCGCGAGTTATTCGTAAACGGTTTGACATATCAACTTTCTTTGGATAACTTTTTGTCATGATGGTCTGGAGATGATGTGGTTCAATTTTGGTGAAAATTGGACAAACGGTCTGGGAGGAGTTCGAAAAAGTAGGTTTTTAAAGAAAAATAACATGGCAAATCGGAGGTTTGGCCGAATATGACATATTTGGTATCTATGGTCTCGGCTTGACCCAATGAATACATTAAGACCATTTGTTTTACAATAGGTTAACGTCATCAAAAGTTATTAGCATATTTGTAAATTTGGTTATAACTTTTGACCACAAGGTGGCGCTGCCCCCAAACTTTTTGTGCCGTATCAAGGTTAGGTGCCGAAGACACATATTGAGTTTCGTAACGATACGCCAATCCATTTGTTAAATATAGCAATTTATGACAATATTCAAAATGGCCGACGCTCTAAATGGCCGATATGGGAAAATTTGGTATCGCACGACTCGGCATGATGCACTGAATCTAACGAGACCAGTTTTATGATTTTTGGACAAAGCGTTCAGGAGTTGTAAGGAAAAATGTCACTTTTTCATATCTCCTGACCACTAGGGGGCAGAGCGCCAAAACTCTGCAGGTAGCCTCAAACCATGATTGACATAACACACACCTAGTTTGGTCAGAAAAGGCTAATGCATTGGGGAGATAACGCCTCAATTTCATTTTGGCGAATTTTACCTCAGATTCTTTCGCGAGTTATTCGTAAACGGTTTGACAAATCAACTTTCTTTATATATCGTTTTGTCCACATTGTCGGGAGATGATGTGGTTCAATTTTCGTGAACATCGGACGAACGGCCTAGGAGGAGTTCGACAAAGTAGGTTTTTCATAAAATTCAAAATGGCGGGAAAATTTTCATGACGGAAAATGACGTCATAGGGTGCAATCGAATCGTCTTGAGCCAAGGAATCAGTTGACAAAAGAATTTTGTTTCTAGGACATACGGTTCAAAAGTTATTTACGTAAACGTGAGTGCAACTTTGGACAGTTGGTGGCGCAGGAGAGATTGAGTTAGAGACTTCAATTTTGCTATGGTCAATGATTGGACTCTCCTTTATGAGTGTGCCAACTTTTTTTCATTTTCCCGCTTACGGTTCTATGGGCTGTCATAGACTTCAATGGCAGAAGAAGAATAATAATAATAAATATAGCTGCTAGCAGCAATCACGGGGCCAAGCGCAAGGAGGGCATTAAATGTCATGCCGACATGGCTGGCATCATCAGACCAACGGCAGTAAGAATCTAAAGACATGTCAATATGACTTATGTCTAAATGGCTGAAAAATCAACAATACGGTCTTTAGTATTTCGATTTAATGGTTTATCACATTCAACCAACAGGCAGCGCTGTAACCAAATTGTAGTGTGTGGTACATTGAGAGTGCGGTGACATTGACACATGCAAAGTTTGCTTTCAATTGGGTAAACCATTGCTGACAGAGCACTAAAGTCATGTGTTTGTTAAACATAGCATCTTATAGGAAAAATCGAAATGGCAGACGCTCAAAATGGCCGATATGGGAATATTTGGTATCACAGGACTCGGCATGACCCACTGGATCTAAACAGACCAGTTTCATGATTTTTGGCCAAAGGGTTCAGAAGTTATAAGCAAAAAAGTCAGTTTTTCATAACTCCTGACCACTAGGGGGCACAGCGCCAAAACTCTGCAGGTAGCCTCAGACAATGATTGACATAATACACACCTAGTTTGGTCAGAAAAGGCTAATGCATTGCGGAGATAAAGCCTCAATTTCATTTTGGCGACTTTTACCTCGGATTCTTTTGCGAGTTATTCGTAAACGGTTTGACGAATCAACTTTCTTTATATATCGTTTTGTCCACATTGTCTGGAGATGATGTGGTTCAATTTTGGTGAAAATCAGACAAACGGCCTAGGAGGAGTTCGACAAAGTAGGTTTTTCAAAAAAATCAAAATGGCGGGAAAATTTTCATGACGGAAAATGACGTCATAGGGTGCAATCGAATCGTCTTGACCCAAGGAATCAGTGGACAAAAGAATTTTGTTTCTAGGACATACGGTTCAAAAGTTATTTACGTAAACGTGAGTGCAACTTTGGACAGTTGGTGGCGGTATAGAGATTGAGTTAGAGACTTCAATTTTGCTATGGTCAATGATTGGACTGTCCTTTATGAGTGTGCCAACTTTGTTTCATTTTCCCGCTTACGGTTCTATGGGCTGTCATAGACTTCAATGGCAGAAGAAAAAGAATAATAATAATAATAATAATAATAATAATAAGAACCGGAACAAAAACAATAGGTGCCTCCGCACCTTCGGTGCTTGGCCCCTAATAATAAGAACCGGAACAAAAACAATAGGTGCCTCCGCACCTTCGGTGCTTGGCCCCTAATAATAAGAACCGGAACAAAAACAATAGGTGCCTCCGCACCTTCGGTGCTTGGCCCCTAATAAAAATCCTAACAATTACAATAGGTTTTCAACGCTTCGCGTTTGAACCCCTAACAAGCAGCAATGACCGGGGTTCAAACGTCGCAAGACCATCTGAGCTGTCAAGACGGTTTGTGGTCAATCTGACTGGTTCTCCTAATGTGCACAGTTGTGAACTGAACACTGAACATATGAACAGTTATGTCGGTGTATGTCGGTCTATGTCAATCTGACTTGTTCTCCACATAAACAGAGCTTTATGAAGTTTCTAGTTTGTGTAAATGATATATAGACATGTTACAAATTTTTTTCATTATGGGAAGATCTATCAAATGATAACAATGTGGATATGTTTAACACTACACATCATATCATTTGAACTGTTATTACCTTTTTTTGTCAATCTGACTAGTTTTTTCCTAATGAGCACAGTTCTGTGAAGTTTCTACTCTGTGCAAACAATGAATAGACATCTTTCAAAGATGTTCAGACTGAGAAGATTAAATGATATTAATATTGTGAACTGAACATCTGAACTGCTATGTCGGTCTATATCAATCTGACTTGTTCTCAATATAAACACATCTTTATGAAGTTTCTAGTTTGTGTAAACGATATATATACATGTTAAACATTTTTTTCAGTATGGAAAAATCTATCAAATGATATTAATATTACGTGCATGTGTTTAACACCATATGTCATGTCATCTGAACTGCTATGTCGATCTATGTCAATCTGACTTGTTCTCCACATAAACACATCTTTATGAAGTTTCTAGTTTGTGTAAACGATGTATAGACATATCATATTACACATTTTTTCACTATAGGAAGATCTATCAAATTATATTAATATCGTGTGGATATGTTTAACACCACACATCATATCATCTGAACTTTTATGTCAGTCTATGTCAATCTGACTTGTTCTCCACATGAAAAGATTTTCTAGCCTGACGGCGCCTCTTGTGGACAAAAGTAGTATTACAGCTTTTCTAAGATTTTAAAATATAGATTGTTTATTGTTTATTGTGAGCCCTATGAGCATCAGAAATACATGAGACCTGACACATTTCTTCAAAATGACTTGTTCTTAACATGTTCACAGTTCTGTGACGTTTTTCTTGTGGACAAAACTAGTATTACAGCTTTTCTAAGATTTTAAAATATAGAGTGTTTATAATTTATTGTGAGCCGTACGAGCATCAGAAATACATGAAACCTCACAAGTTTCTTCATAATGTCTTGTTCTTAACATTTACACAGTTTTGTGAAGTTTCTTGTTTTTGGACAAGATATACAGACATTTTATTCACAATAGGCCAAATCAGAAATATATGAAAAATTGTATCTGCTGAACGGTTTAACTAATCGAAAATCCTTTGACAACTTTTTGCCTTGAGTGTCCCTAGATGATGCATGTGAATTTTCAAGCCAGTGAGATTGACGGCCATTGACGAGTTCGAAAAATTTGAAATTTCAAAAATCTCCAATATTTCGCAAACAATTTGATTGACAGCAGTGGTTCTAGAGGCAAAGTTGTTCAGTATGAGGAGATCTATCAGATGATATCAATATTTTGTGGATGCGTGAAACACCACGTGAGTAGAGACGCAAAAAACTCGTTAGCGCCAACTAGTGTCCGATTTTCTTCAAAATTCTGACAGACAACTAGGGCCATGAGTCAAACACGCCCATCGAGTTTCGTTCCGATCGACCTTCGTTAAGCTAGTCTAATTGATGCTCAAAGTTCATTGGCCGATGACGGTCATGCTTTTTGAGATAAACCAATGTCCTCATAGACCATCATGGACCCTTGGACAAAGACCGTGCATGACAAGTCTCAGGTCAATCGGACTACCATGTGACCCTGTACAGGTGATTGAGTGTTTTTTTCACAATATAGCGCCACCAAGTGGTCAATCATCGCAGTTTTTTTGGTGTGACCACAAATTGATCTTATACATGACTATGTGAAGTTTGGTGAGATTATCTCTTTGCGCTCCAGAGGTATTACGATTTTAGCAAAAGTGTCTACGCACTATGCGAACGTTTTAGCGTGTTGTTGCAAGCGTGAATCACCGATTAAAATTCCTTTGACAACTTTTGGTTATGAGAGTCTCTAGATGATGCGTGGGAAATTTTGCGTGATTTGGACAAACGGTCTATGAGGAGTTTGAAAAAAATTTTTTTCAGAAAATTCAAAATGGCGGAAAATTTTTATAGGCGGAAATGAAATCGGAGATATACATTTTTTAAGTCTTGAGCCAAGGATTCCAGGGATATAAGACACTTGAGTCTACGACAAACGGTTTACGAGTTATGAGCGTGTACGCGTTTGTAGTCGCTGTAGCGCCACCTATTGCCCGATTTGCGTCATATTTTGATACGTTCTCCCCAAATTGAGACCTACCATCTGACCAACTTTCAAGTCTCTAGACCTTACGGTTTGGTCTGCACGATAAGAAGTACGGCAGAATAATAATAATAATAATAATAAATATAGCTGCAAGCAGCAATCACCGGGGTTCAAACTTAGCAAGACCATCATGGCCCATTGGACAAAGAACGTGCATGACAAGTTTGAAGTCAATCGGACTAACAAGTGCACATGTACATATATTTTAGTGTTTTTTTCATAATATAGCGCCACCAAGTGGTCAATCGTTGCAGATTTTTTAGTGTTACCACAAAATGAGCTCTTACATGAGTATTTCAAGTTTGGTGAGATTATCTCTTTGCAATCCAGAGTTATTAAGATTTTAGCGAAAGTGTGAATTTTATATCCATATATACATAAAAAAGATTTCTTATCCTGTGGTTCCCTATTGTGGACAAAAATAATATGACAGCCATCAACTTTCAGGTGGTAATGAGTTGTTCATTATGAGGAGATTTATCAAACAATTTTAATATTGTGTAGTTGTGTTTAGCACCATATTTCATCCAAACACTCCCATCAAGTTTCGTTGCAATCGACCTTTGTTAAGTTGGTCTAATTGATGCTCAAACTTCATTGGCCGATGCCGGCCATGTTTTTTGAGATATGCCAATAGCTTCATAGACCATCATGGACCCTTGGATAAGGACAGTGCAAGACAAGTTTCAAGTCAATCGAATAAACGAGTGTACCGTGACAGTCAATTTAGAAATTGTTCACATATTAAAACCCCTTCAGACCTGGTGTCCATTACAATGGACATGACATTTCACGCCCCTTTTTTTTTTTTTTTACTTTTTGAGCATTTTTCCTAATTTAAAGCATGCACCCCAAGAGATTGGACCCTTGTCATCCTCTAGATGGCAGTAAAGTTCTGGATGTGGAAATTTTTAAAAACCCACAACATTTGAAGTGAAGCACGGGGGCGCCGTTTTTCACCTACAGAAGGAAGCTGCATTTTCTACAGTTATATTTTCAATCTTTGAAATGTTTGCCAAAATTTCACAGTTGGTATGTAAAATAGAGAGATTTAACTTACTAATAAAAGTAAAAAATCGATTGGAGACCAGCAAGTTTTTTCTCAGGATTTTTTGAAAAATGCATGTCCATTGTAATGGACAGCAGGTCTCAGTGTCACCTAATCAATGCCCATTCAGATATGCATATTGAGATTTATTATAGATCCTCTTTGCATATCTATCTGTGCATTTTATAATTTTTCTTGCTTTTTGGGATCTGTAGGACCTAATAAATACAATATCCACAAAAAAACGTTTACAGGTATTGTCAATACCCATTCAATGCCCATTCAGTCAATGCCCATTCAGATATGCATATTGAAATTTATTATAGATCCTCTTTGCATATCTATCTGTGCATTTTATAATTTTTCTTGCTATTTGGGATCTGTAGGACCTAATAAATACAATATCCACAAAAAAAAAATGTTTACAGGTATTGTACAGATGTCCTAATGTGGTATCATAATGTTATTTGCTGTTATGGCCAGTGGGGGGCATATGAAAAATAAATAAATAAATAAAAAACAGTGGTGTAATGTTGTGAAATCCCCACCAGATGGGGTGGACACTCCATCTAAAAGTGGCCAACAGCTCTAAGATTGACAGAATGGGCTATTATTGTCTCAAGAGCCAAATATGTAATGTTCTGAGATATGAGATATGAGATAAAAAAATACAGTTATCACAGTAATACTACATTTGTGAAAAAATGTAATATGCAGAGTATACAATTCTGTGATCGGTGCAAGATGCACTACTGCTCTGTGCCACTTGGGAATACCTGGAAAGGAACACACAGCCTATGTGTGTGTGTAAAGTCACTGTTTGCAGTCTCCCAATGCATTTCCTATGAGAGGTGTATTTTGTTAAAAATATGCAAATCTGTACAAAAAAAAATTAAAGTTGAAATGTTATATTGTTCAGGTTCTTGACCTAGAAATGTAAAAAAAAAAAAAAAAAAAATTATATCAAATTTTTTAATTGTCTATAGGACTTTATAGCAATCTGATTTACAACGCTTTAGTTCTGATGTCCATTACAATGGACATCAAAAATTTCTATGAAGGAGTTATGAATTTTTTTTTTTTGACTCCTTAATTTATGCCTAATTTAATTGTATTTTATTTTATTCTATTTTTTTTTACCTGGGACCTATTTCAGGTCTGAAGGGGTTTTAAAAGAAAAACAAATTCAGAAATTGGAATAAAAAGATTTCTTATCCTGTGGCTCCCTCTTGTGGACAAGTAATATTTTAGCCATCATTTTTTCAGTTTTAATTGGTTTTTATTCAGTATGGAAAGATCTATCAAATGCTAAAATAGTGTTGATGTGTGAAACAAGATGTAAGCAAAGATTCTTCTAGCTGAAATTGGAATAAAAAGATTTCTTAGCCTGACGGTGCCTCTTGTGGACAAAACTAGTATTACAGCTTTACTGAGATTTTTAAATATAGATAGTTTATAATTTATTGTGAGCCCTATGAGCATCAGAAATACATGAAACCAGACACACTTCTTCAAAATGACTTGTTCTTAACATGTTCACAGTTCTGTGACGTTTTTTGTTTGTGCACAAGATATATAGACATTTTAATCACAATAGGCCAAATCAGAAATATATGAAAAATTGTATCTGCTGAACGGTTTAACTGATCGAAATTCTTTGAATAACTTTTTGCCTTGAGTGCACCTAGATGATGCGTGTGAATTTTCAAGCCAATCGTATCGACGGCCTATGACTAGTTCGAAAAATTTTAATTTTCTAAAATCTCCAATATTTCGCTAACAATTCGATTTACAGCAGTGGTTCTTGAGGCAAAGTTGCTCAGTATGAGACGATCTAACAGATGATATCAATATTGTGAGGATGTGTGAAACACCACGTGATTAGAGATGCAAAAAAACTCGTTAGCGCCAACTAGTGGCTGATTTCTTTAAAAATTCTGACAGACCTCTAAGGCCATGAGTCAAACACGCTCATCGAGTTTCATTCCGATCAAGGTTCGTTAAGTTGGTCTAATTGATGCTCAAATTTCATTGGCCGATGACAGCCATGTTTTTTGAGATACGCCAATATCCTCATAGATCATCATGGGTCATTGGACAAAGACCATGCATGAGAAGTTTCAAGTCAATTGGACTAACGAGTGCACATGTACAAATGTTTTAGTCTTTTTTTCATAATATAGCGCCACCAAGTGGTCAATCGTTGCAGATTTTTTAGTGTGACCACAAAACTAGCTCATACATGAGTATTTCAAGTTTGGTGAGATTATCTCTTTGCGGTCCAGAATTATTATGATTTTAGCAAAAGAGGCTCCGCCCTACTCAGACGTTTGGACGTCCTGTTGCGAGCGTGAATCACTGATCAAAATTCTTTGAATAACTTTTGGTCATGAGAGTCTCTAGATGATGCGTGTGAAGTTTCACGTGATTTGGACAAACGGCCTATGAGGAGTTCGAAAAATTTTTTTTTCAGAAAATTCAAAATGGCGGAAAATTTTTCTAGACGGAAATGAAATCGGAGATATACGTTTTGTTCGTCTTGAGCCAAGGATTCCAGAGATATAAGACACTTGAGTGTAGGACAAACGGTCTAGGAATTATTAGCGATTTAGCTATTTTGATCGCTGTAGCGCCCCCTATAGGCCGATTTGCGTCATGTTTTGATACGTTCCCCCCAAATTGAGACCTACCATCTGGCCAGGTTTCAAGTCTCTAGACCTTACGGTTTGGTCTGCACGATCGGAAGTACGGCAGAAGAATAATAATAAAAATCCTAACAGATACAATAGGTATTCAACGCTACGCGTTTGAACCCCTAATAAAAATCCTAACAATTACAATAGGTTTTCAACGCTTCGCGTTTGAACCCCTAAATATAGCTGCAAGCAGCAATGACCGGGGTTCAAACGTCGCAAGACCATCTGAGCTGTCAACACGGTTTGTGGTCAATCTGACTAGTTCACCTAATGTGCACATTTCTGTGAAGTTTCTACTTTGTGTAAACAATGTATAGACATCTTTCAAAGATGTTCAGAATGAGAAGATCGAATGATATTGACATTGTGAACTGAACATATGAACAGTTATGTCGGTGTATGTCGGTCTATGTCAATCTGACTTGTTCTCCACATAAACAGAGCTTTATGAAGTTTCTAGTTTGTGTAAAAAATGTATAGACATGTTACAATTTTTTTCAGTATGGGAATATCTATCAAATGATAATAACGTGGATATGTTTAACACTACACGTCATATCATTTGAACTGTTATGACCTTTTTTTGTCAATCTGACTAGTTTTCCTAATGAGTGCAGTTCTGTGAAGTTTCTACTCTGTGCAAACAATGAATAGACATCTTTCAAAGATGTTCAGACTGAGAAGATTAAATTATATTAATATTGTGAACTGAAAATCTGAACTGTTCTGTCGGTTTATGTCAGTCAATGTCAATCTGACTTGTTCTCCACATAAAAAGATTTTCTAGCCTGATGGTGCCTCTTGTGGACAAAAGTAGTATTACAGCTTTTCTAAGATTTTAAAATGTAGATTGTTTATAATTTATTGTGAGCCGTACGAGCATCAGAAATACATGAAACCTCACAAGTTTCTTCATAATATCTTGTTCGTAACATTTACACAGTTTTGTGAAGTTTCTTGTTTTTGGACAAGATATATAGACATTTTAATCACAATAGGCCAAATCAGAAATATATGAAAAATTATATCTGCTGAACGGTTTAACTAATCGAAAATCCTTTGACATCTTTTTGCCTTGAGTGTCCCTAGATGATGCGTGTGAATTTTCAAGCCAGTGAGATTGACGGCCTATGACGAGTTCGAAAAATTTGAAATTTCAAAAATCTCCAATATTTCGCAAACAATTTGATTGACAGCAGTGGTTCTTGAGGCAAAGTTGTTCAGTATGAGGAGATCTATCAGATGATATCGATATTTTGTGGATGCGTGAAACACCACGTGAGTAGAGACGCAAAAACTCGTTAGCGCCAACTAGTGTCCGATTTTCTTCAAAATTCTGACAGACCACTAGGGCCATGAGTCAAACACGCCCATCGAGTTTCGTTCCGATCGACCTTCGTTAAGCTAGTCTAATTGATGCTCAAAGTTCATTGGCCGATGACGGTCATGTTTTTGAGATACACCAATGTCCTCATAGACCATCATGGACCCTTGGACAAAGACTGTGCATGACAAGTCTCAGGTCAATCGGACTACCATGTGACCCTGTACAGGTGATTGAGTGTTTTTTTCGCAATATAGCGCCACCAAGTGGTCAATTATCGCAGTTTTTTTGGTGTGACCACAAATTGAGCTTATACATAACTATGTGAAGTTTGGTGAGATTATCTATTTGCGTTCCAGAGCTATTACGATTT
Source organism: Rhodeus uyekii (assembly GCA_037043235.1). NCBI lineage: Eukaryota > Metazoa > Chordata > Actinopteri > Cypriniformes > Acheilognathidae > Rhodeus > Rhodeus uyekii. Next base: position 122,086 of record JAWRVZ010000531.1, read on the forward strand.
TAGCAAAAGTGTCTCCGCCTCATGCGAACGTTTTATTGTCTTGTTGCAAGCGTGAATCACCGATTAAAATTCCTTTGACAACTTTTGGTCATGAGAGTCTCTAGATGATGCGTGGGAAATTTTGCGTGATTTGGACAAACGGCCTATGAGGAGTTCGAAAAAAATTTTTTTCAGAAAATTCAAAATGGCGGAAAATTTTTATAGGCGGAAATGAAATCGGAGATATACATTTTTTAAGTCTTGAGCCAAGGATTCCAGGGATATAAGACACTTGAGTGTACGACAAACGGTTTACGAGTTATGAGCGTGTACGCGTTTGTAGTCGCTGTAGCGCCACCTATTGCCCGATTTGCGTCATATTTTGATACGTTCTCCCCAAATTGAGACCTACCATCTGACAAAGTTTCAAGTCTCTAGACCTTACGGTTTGGTCTGCACGAGACACATTACGGCAGAAGAATAATAATAATAATAATAATAAATATAGCTGCAAGCAGCAATCACCGGGGTTCAAACTTAGCAAGACCATCAAGGCCCATTGGACAAAGAACGTGCATAACAAGTTTGAAGTCAATCGGACTAATAAGTGCACATGTACAGATGTTTAAGTGTTTTTTTTCATAATATAGCGCCACCAAGTGGTCAATCGTTGCAGATTTCTTAGTATTACCACAAAATGAGCTCTTACATGAGTATTTCAAGTTTGGTGAGATTATCTCTTTGCAATCCAAAGTTATTAAGATTTTAGCGAAAGTGTGAATTTTATATCCATATATAAAAAAGATTTCTTATCCTGTGGTTCCCTATTGTGGACAAAAATAATATGACAGCCATCATCTTTCAGTTGGTAATGAGTTGTTCATTATGAGGAGATTTATCAAACAATATTAATATTGTGTAGCTGTGTTTAGCACCACATTTCATCCAAACACTCCCATCAAGTTTCGTTGCAATCGACCTTTGTTAAGTTGGTCTAATTGATGCTCAAACTTATTTGGCCGATGATGGCCATGTTTTTTGAGATATGGCAATATCTTCATAGGCCATCATGGACTCTTGGATAAGGACAGTGCATGACAAGTTTCAAGTCAATCGAATAAACGAGTGTACCGTGACAGCCAATTTAGAAATTGTTCACATATTAAAAGAAAAACAAAATTCAGAAATTGGAATAAAAAGATTTCTTATCCTGTGGCTCCCTCTTGTGGACAAGTAATATTACAGCCATCATTTTTTCAGTTTTAATTGGTTATTGTTCAGTATGGAAAGATCTATCAAATACTAAAATAGTGTGGATGTATGAAACAAGATGTGAGCAAAGATTCTTCTAACTGAAATTGGAATAAAAAGATTTCCTAGCCTGACGGTGCCTCTTGTGGACAAAACTAGTATTACAGCTGTACTGAGATTTTTAAATATAGATAGTTTATAATTTATTGTGAGCCCTATGAGCATCAGAAATACATGAAACCTGACACATTTCTTCAAAATGACTTGTTCTTAACATGTTCACAGTTCTGTGATGTTTTTTTGTTTGAGCACAAGATATATAGACATTTTAATCACAATAGGCCAAATCAGAAATATATGAAAAATTGTATCTGCTGAACGGTTTAACTAATCGAAAATCCTTTGACAACTTTTTGCCTTGAGTGTCCCTAGATGATGCATGTGAATTTTCAAGACTGTGAGATTGACGGCCTATGACGAGTTCGAAAAATTTGAAATTTCAAAAATCTCCAATATTTCGCAAACAATTTGATTGACAGCAGTGGTTCTTGAGGCAAAGTTGTTCAGTATGAGGATATCTATCAGATGAAGTCAATATTTTGTGGATGCGTGAAACACCACGTGAGTAGAGACGCAAAAAACTCGTTAGCGCCAACTAGTGTCCGATTTTCTTCAAAATTCTGACAGACCACTAGGGCCATGAGTCAAACACGCCCATCGAGTTTCGTTCCGATCGACCTTCGTTAACCTGGTCTAATTGATGCTCAAAGTTCATTGGCCGATGACGGTCATGTTTTTTGAGATACACCAATGTCCTCATAGACCATCATGGACCCTTGGACAAAGACCGTGCATGACAAGTCTCAGGTCAATCGGACTACCATGTGACCCTGTACAGGTGATTGAGTGTTTTTTTCGCAATATAGCGCCACCAAGTGGTCAATCATCGCAGTTTTTTTGGTGTGACCACAAATTGAGCTTATACATGACTATGTGAAGTTTGGTGAGATTATCTCTTTGCGTTCCAGAGCTATTACGATTTTAGCAAAAGTGTCTCCGCATTATGCGAACGTTTTAGCGTGTCGTTGCAAGCGTGAATCACCGATCAAAATTATTTGAATAACTTTTGGTCATGAGAGTCTCTAGATGATATGTGTGAAGTTTCGCGTTATTTGGACAAACGGTCTATGAGGAGTTCGAAAACTTTTTTTTTCAGAAAATTCAAAATGGCGGAAAATTTTTATAGGCGGAAATGAAATCGGAGATATACATTTTTTAAGTCTTGAGCCAAGGATTCCAGAGATATAAGACACTTGAGTGTACGACAAACGGTTTATGAGTTATGAACATGTACGCGTTTGTAGTCGCTGTAGCGCCACCTATAGCCCGATTTGCGTCATATTTTGATACGTTCTCCCCAAATTGAGACCTACCATCTGACAAAGTTTCAAGTCTCTAGACCTTACGGTTTGGTCTGCACAAGACGCATTACGGCAGAAGAATAATAATAATAATAATAATAAAAATCCTAACAATTACAATAGGTTTTCAACGCTTCGCGTTTGAACCCCTAATAATAAATATAGCTGCAAGCATCAATCAACGGGGTTCAAACGTCGCAAGTTCATCTGAGCGGTTATGACGATTTTTTGTCAATTTGAGTAGTTCTCCTAATGTGCACAGTTCTGTGAAGTTTCTAGGTTGTGCAAACAATGTATGAACATCAAAGATGTTCAGAATGAGAAGATCTATCAAATGATTTCAGTATTGTGTTGATGTGCTTAACACGTCATATGATCTGTTATGTCAGTTTATGTCAATTTGACCTGTTCGCCACATAATCACAGTTTTATGAAGTTTGTTCAGTATGAGAAGATCTATCAAATGATATAAATATAGTGTGAATGTGTTTAACACAACATGTCATGTCATCTGAACTGTTATGTCAGTCTATGTCAATCTGACTTGTTCTCCACGTGCATGACAAGTTTGAAGTTAATCGGACTAACGAGTGCACATGTACAGATGTTTTTGAGTTTTTTTTTCATAATATAGCGCCACCAAGTGGTCAATCGTTGCAGATGTTTTAGTTTGACCACAAAATAAGCTCTTACATGAGTATTTCAAGTTTGGTGAGATTATCTCTTTGCACTCCAGAGTTATTACAATTTTAGCAAAAGTGTTAAGTTGGTCTAATTGATGCTCAAACTTCATTGGCTGATGACGGCCATGTTTTTTGAGATATGCCAATATTCTCTTAGAACATCATGGACCCTTGGATAAAGACCGTGCATGACAAGTCAATTGAATAAACGAGTGTACCGTGAAAGCCAATTTAGAAATTGTTCACATATTAAAAGAAAACAAATTCAGAAATTGGAATAAAACGATGTCTTATCCTGTGGCTCCCTCTTGTGGACAAGTAATATTACAGCCATCATCTTTCAGTTTTAATGGGTTACTCAATATTAGAAGATCTATCAAATATTAATATTGTGTGGATGTGTGAAACAAGATGTGAATAGAGAGTCTGCTAACTGAAAATAGAATAAAAAGATTTCCTAGCCTGACGGTGCCTCTTGTGGACAAAACTAGTATTACAGCTTTACTGAGATTTTAAAGTATAGGTAGTTTATAATTTATTGTGAGCCGTATGAGCATCAGAAATACATGAAACCAGACACACTTCTTCAAAATGACTTGTTCTTAACATGTTCACAGTTCTGTGACATTTTTTGTTTGTGCACAAGATATATAGACATTTTAATCACAATAGACCAAATCAGAAATATATGAAAAATTGTATCTGCTGAACGGTTAAACTGATCGAAATTCTTTGAATAACTTTTTGCCTTGAGTGTCCCTAGATGATGTGTGTGAATTTTCAAGCCAATCGTATTGACGGCCTATGACTAGTTCGAAAAATTTTAATTTTCTAAAATCTCCAATATTTCGCTAACAATTTGATTTACAGCAGTGGTTCTTGAAGCAAAGTTGCTCAGTATGAGGAGATCTAACAGATGATATCAATATTGTGAGGATGTGTGAAACAACACGTGAGTAGAGACGCAAAAAACTTGTTAGCGCCAACTAGTGGCCGATTTAAAAAAAAATTCTGACAGACCTCTAGGACTATGAGTCAAATACGCTCATCGAGTTTCGTTCCGATTGAAGTTCGTTAAGTTGGTCTAATTGATGCTCAAACTTCATTGGCCGATGACGGCCATGTTTTTTGAGATATGCCAATATCCTCTTAAATCATCATGGCTCATTGGACAAAGACCGTGCATGACAAGTTTGAAGTCAATCGGAATAACGAGTGCACATGTACAGATGTTTTAGTGTTTTTTTGTAATATAGCGCCACCAAGTGGTCAATCGTTCCAGGTTTTTTAGCGTGACCACAAAACTAGCTCATACATGAGTATTTGAAGTTTGGTGAGATTATCTCTTTGCGTTTCAGAGTTATTACGATTTTAGCGAAAGAGGCTCCGCCCTATTCAGACGTTTGGACGTCCTGTTGCGAGCGTGAATCACTGATCAAAATTATTTGAATAACTTTTGGTCAGGAGAGTCTCTAGATGATGCGTGTGAAGTTTCGCGTGATTTGGACAAACGCTCTATGAGGAGTTCGAAAAAATTTTTTTTCAGAAAATTCAAAATGGCGGAAAATTTTTATAGACGGAAATGAAATCGGAGATATACATTTTTTAAGTCTTGAGCCAAGGATTCCAGGGATATAAGACACTTTAGTGTAGGACAAACGGTTTACGAGTTATGAGCGTGTACGCGTTTTTAGTGGCTGTAGCGCCACCTATAGGCCGATTTGCGTCATGTTTTGATACGTTCCCCCCAAATTGAGACCTACCATCTGGCCAACTTTCAAGTCTCTAGACCTTACGGTTTGGTCTGCACGATCGGAAGTTCGACAGAATAATAATAATAATAATAATAATAATAATAATAAATATAGCTGCAAGCAGCAATCACCGGGGTTCAAACTTAGCAAGACCATCAAGGCCCATTGGACAAAGAACATGCATGACAAGTTTGAAGTCAATCGGACTAACAAGTGCACATGTACAGATGTTTAAGTGTTTTTTTTCATAATATAGCGCCACCAAGTGGTCAATCGTTGCAGATTTTTTAGTGTTACCACAAAATGAGCTCTTACATGAGTATTTCAAGTTTGGTGAGATTATCTCTTTGCAATCCAGAGTTATTAAGATTTTAGCGTGAATTTTATAGTGTGAATTTTATATCCATATATACATAAAAAAGATTTCTTATCCTGTGGTTCCCTATTGTGGACAAAAATAATATGACAGCCATCATCTTTCAGTTGGTAATGAGTTGTTCATTATGAGGAGATTTATCAAACAATATTAATATTGTGTTGATGTGTTTAGCACCACATTTCATCCAAACACTTTTAATTGGTTATTATTCAGTATGGAAAGATCTATCAAATACTAAAATAGTGTGGATGTGTGAAACAAGATGTGAGCAAAGATTCTTCTAACTGAAATTGGAATAAAAAGATTTCCTAGCCTGACGGTGCCTCTTGTGGACAAAACTAGTATAACAGCTTTACTGAGATTTTTAAATATAGATAGTTTATAATTTATTGTGAGCCCTTTGAGCATCAGAAATACATGAAACCAGACACACTTCTTCAAAATGACTTGTTCTTAACATGTTCACAGTTCTGTGACGTTTTTTGTTTGTGCACAAGATATATAGACATTTTAATCACAATAGGCCAAATCAGAAATATATGAAAAATTGTATCTGCTGAACGGTTTAACTGATCGAAATTCTTTGAATAACTTTTTGCCTTGAGTGCCCCTAGATGATGCGTGTGAATTTTCAAGCCAATCGTATCGACGGCCTATGACTAGTTCGAAAAAATTAAATTTTCTAAAATCTCCAATATTTCGCTAACAATTCGATTTACAGCAGTGGTTCTTGAGGCAAAGTTGCTCGGTATGAGACGATCTAACAGATGATATCAATATTGTGAGGATGTGTGAAACACCACGTGATTAGAGATGCAAAAAAACTCGTTAGCGCCAACTAATGGCTGATTTCTTTAAAAATTCTGACAGACCTCTAGGGCCATGAGTCAAACACACTCATCGAGTTTCATTCCGATCAAGGTTCGTTAAGTTGGTCTAATTGATGCTCAAATTTCATTGGCCGATGACAGCCATGTTTTTTGAGATACGCCAATATCCTCATAGATCATCATGGGTCATTGGACAAAGACCATGCATGACAATTTTCAAGTCAATCGGACTAACGAGTGCACATGTACAAATGTTTTAGTGTTTTTTTCATAATATAGCGCCATCAAGTGGTCAATCGTTGCAGATTTTTTAGCGTGACCACAAAACTAGCTCATACATGAGTATTTCAAGTTTGGTGAGATTATCTCTTTGCGCTCCAGAGTTATTACGATTTTAGCGAAAGTGCCTCCGCCTTATGCGAACGTTTTAGCGTGTTGTTGCGAGCCTGAATCACCGATCGAAAATCTTTGAATAACTTTTTGTCATGAGAGTCTCTAGATGATATGTGTGAAGTTTCGCGTTATTTGGACAAACGGCCTTTGAGGAGTTCGGAAAAATTTTTTTCAGAAAATTCAAAATGGCGGAAAATTTTTATAGGCGGAAATGAAATCGGAGATATACATTTTTTAAGGCTTGAGCCAAGGATTCCAGAGATATAAGACACTTGAGTGTACGACAAAACGGTTTATGAGTTATGAGCGTGTACGCGTTTGTAGTCGCTATAGCGCCACCTATTGCCCGATTTGCGTCATATTTTGATACGTTCTCCCCAAATTGAGACCTACCATCTGGCCAACTTTCAAGTCTCTAGGACTTACGGTTTGGTCTGCACGATAAGAAGTACGGCAGAAGAATAATAATAATAAAAATCCTAACAATTACAATAGGTTTTCAACGCTTCGCGTTTGAACCCCTAATAAAAATCTTAACAATTACAATAGGTTTTCAACGCTTCGCGTTTGAACCCCTAAATATAGCTGCAAGCAGCAATCACCGGGGTTCAAACTTAGCAAGACCATCAAGGCCCATTGGACAAAGAACGTGCATGACAAGTTTGAAGTCAATCGGACTAACAAGTGCACATGTACAGATGTTTTAGTGTTTTTTTCATAATATAGCGCCACCAAGTGGTCAATCGTTGCAGATTTTTTAGTGTTACCACAAAATGAGCTCTTACATGAGTATTTCAAGTTTGGTGAGATTATCTTTTTGCAATCCAGAGTTATTAAGATTTAAGCGAAAGTGTGAATTTTATATCCATATATACATAAAAAAGATTTCTTATCCTGTGGTTCCCTATTGTGGACAAAAATAATATGACAGCCATCATCTTTCAGTTGGTGATGAGTTGTTCATTATGAGGAGATTTATCAAACAATATTAATATTGTGTAGTTGTGTTTAGCACCATATTTCATCCAAACACTCCCATCAAGTTTCGTTGCAATCGACCTTTGTTAAGTTGGTCTAATTGATGCTCAAACTTCATTGGCCGATGACGGCCATGTTTTTTGAGATTTGCCAATATCTTCATAAACCATCATGGACCCTTGGATAAGGACAGTGCATGACAAGTTTCAAGTCAATCGAATAAACGAGTGTACCGTGACAGTCAGTTTAGAAATTGTTCACATATTAAAACCCCTTCAGACCTGGTGTCCATTACAATGGACATGACATTTCACGCCCCTTTTTTTTTTTTTTTACTTTTTGAGCATTTTTCCTAATTTAAAGCATGCACCCCAAGAGATTGGACCCTTGTCATCCTCTAGATGGCAGTAAAGTTCTGGATGTGGAAATTTTTAAAAACCCACAACATTTGAAGTGAAGCACGGGGGCGCTGTTTTTCACCTACAGAAGGAAGCTGCATTTTCTACAGTTATATTTTCAATCTTTGAAATGTTTGCCAAAATTTCACAGTTGGTATGTAAAATAGAGAGATTTAACTTACTAATAAAAGTAAAAAATCGATTGGAGACCTGCAAGTTTTTTCTCAGGATTTTTTGAAAAATGCATGTCCATTGTAATGGACACCAGGTCTCAGTGTCACCTAATCAATGCCCATTCAGATATGCATATTGAGATTTATTATAGATCCTCTTTGCATATCTATCTGTGCATTTTATAATGTTTCTTGCTATTTGGGATCTGTAGGACCTAATAAATACAATATCCACAAAAAAAATGTTTACAGGTATTGTACAGATGTCCTAATGTGGTATCATAATGTTATTTGCTGTTATGGCCAGTGGGGGCATATGAAAAAAAATAAAAAAATAAAAAACAGTGGTGTAATGTTGTGAAATCCCCACCAGATGGGGTGGACACTCCATCTAAAAGTGGCCAACAGCTCTAAGATTGACAGAATGGGCTATTGTTGTCTCAAGAGCCAAATATGTAATGTTCTGAGATATGAGATAAAAAATACAGTTATCACAGTAATACTACATTTGTGAAAAAATGTAATATGCAGAGTATACAATTCTGTGATCAGTGCAAGATGCACTACTGCTCTGTGCCACTTGGGAATACCTGGAAAGAAACACACAGCCTATGTGTGTGTGTAAAGTCACTGTTTGCAGACTCCCAATGCATTTCCTATGAGAGGTGTATTTTGTTAAAAATGTGCAAATCTGTACAAAAAAAATTAAAGTTGAAATGTTATATTGTTCAGGTTCTTGACCTGGAAATGTAAAAAAAAAATAATAATAATTATATCAAATTTTTTAATTGTCTATAGGACTTTATAGCAATCTGATTTACAACGCTTTCGTCCTGATGTCCATTACAATGGACATCAAAATTTTCTATGAAGGAGTTATGAATTTTTTTTTTGACTCCTTAATTTATGCCTAATTTAATGGTTTTTTTTTTTTTTTTTTTTTTTTTTTTACCTTGGACCTATTTCAGGTCTGAAGGGGTTTTAAAAGAAAAACAAATTCAGAAATTGGAATAAAACGATTTCTTATCCTGTGGCTCCCTCTTGTGGACAAGTAATATTACAGCCATCATTTTTTTCAGTTTTAATTGGTTTTTATTCAGTATGGAAAGATTTATCAAATACTAAAATAGTGTGGATGTGTGAAACAAGATGTGAGCAAAGATTCTTCTAACTGAAATTGGAATAAAAAGATTTCCTAGCCTGACGGTGCCTCTTGTGGACAAAACTAGTATTACAGATTTACTGAGATTTTTAAATATAGATAGTTTATAATTTATTGTGAGCCCTATGAGCATCAGAAATTCATGAAACCAGACACACTTCTTCAAAATGACTTGTTCTTAACATGTTCACAGTTCTGTGACGTTTTTTGTTTGTGCACAAGATATATAGACATTTTAATCACAATAGGCCAAATCAGAAATATATGAAAAATTGTATCTGCTGAACGGTTTAACTGATCGAAATTCTTTGAATAACTTTTTGCCTTGAGTGCCCCTAGATGATGCGTGTGAATTTTCAAGCCAATCGTATCGACGGCCTATGACTAGTTCGAAAAATGTAAATTTTCTAAAATCTCCAATATTTCGCTAACAATTCGATTTACAGCAGTGGTTCTTGAGGCAAAGTTGCTCAGTATGAGGAGATCTAACAGATGATATCAATATTGTGAGGATGTGTGAAACACCACGTGATTAGAGATGCAAAAAAACTCGTTAGCGCCAACTAGTGGCTGATTTCTTTAAAAATTCTGATAGACCTCTAGGGCCATGAGTCAAACACACTCATCAAGTTTCATTCCGATCAAGGTTCGTTAAGTTGGTCTAATTGATGCTCAAACTTCATTGGCCGATGACAGCCATGTTTTTTGAGATACGCCAATATCCTCATAGATCATCATGGGTCATTGGACAAAGACCATGCATGACAAGTTTCAAGTCAATCGGACTAACGAGTGCACATGTACAAATGTTTTAGTGTTTTTTTCATAATATAGCGCCACCAAGTGGTCAATCGTTGCAGATTTTTTAGCGTGACCACAAAACTAGCTCATACATGAGTATTTCAAGTTTGGTGAGATTATCTCTTTGCGTTCCAGAATTATTATGATTTTAGCAAAAGAGGCTCCGCCCTACTCAGACGTTTGGACGTCCTGTTGCGAGCGTGAATCACTGATCAAAATTCTTTGAATAACTTTTGGTCAGGAAAGTCTCTAGATGATGCGTGTGAAGTTTCACGTGATTTGGACAAACGGCCTATGAGGAGTTCGAAAAATTTTTTTTTCAGAAAATTCAAAATGGCGGAAAATTTTTCTAGACGGAAATGAAATCGGAGATATACGTTTTGTTCGTCTTGAGCCAAGGATTCCAGAGATATAAGACACTTGAGTGTAGGACAAACGGTCTAGGAGTTATTAGCGATTTAGCTATTTTGATCGCTGTAGCGCCCCCTATAGGCCGATTTGCGTCATGTTTTGATACGTTCCCCCCAAATTGAGACCTACCATCTGGCCAGGTTTCAAGTCTCTAGACCTTACGGTTTGGTCTGCACGATCGGAAGTACGGCAGAAGAATAATAATAAAAATCCTAACAGATACAATAGGTATTCAACGCTACGCGTTTGAACCCCTAATAAAAATCTTAACAAATACAATAGGTTTTCAACGCTTCGCGTTTGAACCCCTAAATATAGCTGCAAGCAGCAATCACCGGGGTTCAAACTTAGCAAGACCATCAAGGCCCATTGGACAAAGAACGTGCATGACAAGTTTGAAGTCAATCGGACTAACAAGTGCACATGTACAGATGTTTTAGTGTTTTTTTCATAATATAGCGCCACCAAGTGGTCAATCGTTGCAGATTTTTTAGTGTTACCACAAAATGAGCTGTTACATGAGTATTTCAAGTTTGGTGAGATTATCTCTTTGCAATCCAGAGTTATTAAGATTTTAGCGAAAGTGTGAATTTTATATCCATATATACATAAAAAAGATTTCTTATCCTGTGGTTCCCTATTGTGGACAAAAATATTATGACAGCCATCATCTTTCAGTTGGTGATGAGTTATTCATTATGAGGAGATTTATCAAACAATATTAATATTGTGTAGTTGTGTTTAGCACTACATTTCATCCAAACACTCCCATCAAGTTTCGTTGCAATCGACCTTTGTTAAGTTGGTCTAATTGATGCTCAAACTTCATTGGCCGATGACGGCCATGTTTTTTGAGATTTGCCAATATCTTCATAAACCATCATGGACCCTTGGATAAGGACAGTGCATGACAAGTTTCAAGTCAATCGAATAAACGAGTGTACCGTGACAGCCAATTTAAAAATTGTTCACATATTAAAACCCCTTCAGACCTGGTGTCCATTACAATGGACATGACATTTCACGCCCCTTTTTTTTTTTACTTTTTGAGCATTTTTCCTAATTTAAAGCATGCACCCCAAGAGATTGGACCCTTGTCATCCTCTAGATGGCAGTAAAGTTCTGGATGTGGAAACTTTTAAAAACCCACAACATTTGAAGTGAAGCACGGGGGCGCCGTTTTTCACCTACAGAAGGAAGCTGCATTTTCTACAGTTATATTTTCAATCTTTGAAATGTTTGCCAAAATTTCACAGTTGGTATGTAAAATAGAGAGATTTAACTTACTAATAAAAGTAAAAAATCGATTGGAGACCTGCACGTTTTTTCTCAGGATTTTTTGAAAAATGCATGTCCATTGTAATGGACACCAGGTCTCAGTGTCACCTAATCAATTCCCATTCAGATATGCATATTGAGATTTATTATAGATCCTCTTTGCATATCTATCTGTGCATTTTATAATTTTTCTTGCTTTTTGGGATCTGTAGGACCTAATAAATACAATATCCACAAAAAAAAATGTTTACAGGTATTGTCAATACCCATTCAATGCCCATTCAGTCAATGCCCATTCAGATATGCATATTGAAATTTATTATAGATCCTCTTTGCATATCTATCTGTGCATTTTATAATTTTTCTTGCTATTTGGGATCTGTAGGACCTAATAAATACAATATCCACAAAAAAAAAATGTTTACAGGTATTGTACAGATGTCCTAATGTGGTATCATAATGTTATTTGCTGTTATGGCCAGTGGGGGGGGGCATATGAAAAAAAAAAAAAAAAAAAACAGTGGTGTAATGTTGTGAAATCCCCACCAGATGGGGTGGACACTCCATCTAAAAGTGGCCAACAGCTCTAAGATTGACAGAATGGGCTATTATTGTCTCAAGAGCCAAATATGTAATGTTCTGAGATATGATATATGAGATAAAAAATACAGTTATCACAGTAATACTACATTTGTGAAAAATGTAATATGCAGAGTATACAATTCTGTGATCAGTGCAAGATGCACTACTGCTCTGTGCCACTTGGGAATACCTGGAAAGAAACACACAGCCTATGTGTGTGTGTAAAGTCACTGTTTGCAGTCTCCCAATGCATTTCCTATGAGAGGTGTATTTTGTTAAAAATGTGCAAATCTGTACAAAAAAAATAAAGTTGAAATGTTATATTGTTCAGGTTCTTGACCTAGAAATGTAAAAAAAAAAAAAAAAAAAAAAAAAAATTATATCAAATTTTTTTATTGTCTAAAGGACTTTATAGCAATCTGATTTACAACGCTTTAGTCTTGATGTCCATTACAATGGACATCAAAAATTTCTATGAAGGAGTTATGAAATTTTTTTTTTTTTTTGACTCCTTAATTTATGCCCTATGCCCTCCCTAATTTAATGGTATTTTATTTTACTTTTTTTTTCCTGGGACCTATTTCAGGTCTTAACCCTTTCGCACGTAAGTTCTAAATATTTTCTCTGACCCCACAGCGTGAGTTTTTTTTAGACGACCGTTATTTTAGAATGTTTACCTTATTGTTCCCATGGCGACGCGTCATGCTTGTCACGTTGACACACGGCAGCCTCAGAAGCGCTTTATGACATGTGCATCGCATTTATTTAGTGTATGTCTTATTTATTCAAAATATTCACACACTTGTTGGCTATGTTATCAACTACCTGATATTTAGATTCTCAAATATGTGGAAATGAATGTGTTTTGTCGTTTAAAAACTTTTATAATGATCTTTATAAACTGATCTATGATGCGCGATGGGTGCCGCCATGTTTGTTTGTGCTGCAGCTCGGAGAATCTGATCGGTCTGATTTATAACGCAAATTCAGTCGCTTCTCCCGAAAAACGGGACAGTACGTGACCAGAGAAGTGAGAGAAGAATAAAGTGAACTTTATAGTTACCTATGCAATGTGTATCTGATTTATCTGATCAATTTATAAATGAACGATTGCTATTTCTGCTTTTATGGACGTCAGTGTGTATTTTTCAAACTAGAGATGTATACTAGATACTAGAGATGTATTGTTTTGCGAGTACTTATGAGTATTTAAATGTCTGAAACCGAAAATAAACCTTATGTGGTTGAAAACACTGAGTAGTTGTGATATATGACAAGCTTTAAGCGCGCCCGTCTCTGAATCGGCGCCAGATGACGCGCAAAAACACGTTTGAATTTAGCAGTTGATGACGTGAAGCACGAACGTTCTAATCACACCGGTGTGATCGTACCCTCCAGGGCACAGCCAAGACTGATCACACCGGTGTGATCGTACGCGCGAAAGGGTTAAGGGGTTTTAAAAGAAAAACAAATTCAGAAATTGGAATAAAAAGATTTCTTATCCTGTGGCTCCCTCTTGTGGACAAGTAATATTACAGCCATCATTTTTTCAGTTTTAATTGGTTTTTATTCAGTATGGAAAGATCTATCAAATACTAAAATAGTGTGGATGTGTGAAACAAGATGTGAGCAAAGATTCTTCTAACTGAAATTGGAAAAAAAAGATTTCCTAGCCTGACGGTGCCTCTTGTGGACAAAACTAGTATTACAGCTTTACTGAGATTTTTAAATATAGATAGTTTATAATTTATTGTGAGCCCTATGAGCATCAGAAATACATGAAACCAGACACACTTCTTCAAAATGACTTGTTCTTAACATGTTCACAGTTCTGTGACGTTTTTTGTTTGTGCACAAGATATATAGACATTTTAATCACAATAGGCCAAATCAGAAATATATGAAAAATTGTATCTGCTGAACGGTTTAACTGATCGAAATTCTTTGAATAACTTTTTGCCTTGAGTGCCCTTAGATGATGCGTGTGAATTTTCAAGCCAATCGTATCGACGGCCTATGACTAGTTCGAAAAATTTTAATTTTCTAAAATCTCCAATATTTCGCTAACAATTCGATTTACAGCAGTGGTTCTTGAGGCAAAGTTGCTCAGTATGAGACGATCTAACAGATGATATCAATATTGTGAGGATGTGTGAAACACCACGTGATTAGAGATGCAAAAAAACTCGTTAGCGCCAACTAGTGGCTGATTTCTTTTAAAATTCTGACAGACCTCTAGGGCCATGAGTCAAACACGCTCATCGAGTTTCATTCCGATCAAGGTTCGTTAAGTTGGTCTAATTGATGCTCAAACTTCATTGGCCCATGACAGCCATGTTTTTTGAGATACGGCAATATCCTCATAGATCATCATCGGTCATTGGACAAAGACCATGCATGACAAGTTTCAAGTCAATCGGACTAACGAGTGCACATGTACAAATGTTTTAGTGTTTTTTTCATAATATAGCGCCACCAAGTGGTCAATCGTTGCAGATTTTTTAGCGTGACCAAAAAACTAGCTCATACATGAGTATTTCAAGTTTGGTGAGATTATCTCTTTGCGTTCCAGAATTATTACGATTTTAGCGAAAGAGGCTCCGCCCTATTCAGACGTTTGGATGTCCTGTTGCGAGCGTGAATCACTGATCAAAATTCTTTGAATAACTTTTGGTCAAGAGAGTCTCTAGATGATGCGTGTGAAGTTTCGTGTGATTTGGACAAACGGTCTATGAGGAGTTCGAAAAATTTTTTTTTCAGAAAATTCAAAATGGCGGAAAATTTTTCTAGACGGAAATGAAATCGGAGATATACGTTTTGTTCGGCTTGAGCCAAGGATTCCAGAGATATAAGACACTTGAGTGTACGACAAACGGTTTACGAGTTATGAGCGTGTACGCGTTTGTAGTCGCTGTAGCGCCACCTATTGCCCGATTTGCGTCATATTTTGATACGTTCTCCCCAAATTGAGACCTACCATCTGACCAACTTTCAAGTCTCTAGACCTTACGGTTTGGTCTGCACGATAAGAAGTACGGCAGAATAATAATAATAATAATAATAAATATAGCTGCAAGCAGCAATCACCGGGGTTCAAACTTAGCAAGACCATCATGGCCCATTGGACAAAGAACGTGCATGACAAGTTTGAAGTCAATCGGACTAACAAGTGCACATGTACATATATTTTAGTGTTTTTTTCATAATATAGCGCCACCAAGTGGTCAATCGTTGCAGATTTTTTAGTGTTACCACAAAATGAGCTCTTACATGAGTATTTCAAGTTTGGTGAGATTATCTCTTTGCAATCCAGAGTTATTAAGATTTTAGCGAAAGTGTGAATTTTATATCCATATATACATAAAAAAGATTTCTTATCCTGTGGTTCCCTATTGTGGACAAAAATAATATGACAGCCATCAACTTTCAGGTGGTAATGAGTTGTTCATTATGAGGAGATTTATCAAACAATTTTAATATTGTGTAGTTGTGTTTAGCACCATATTTCATCCAAACACTCCCATCAAGTTTCGTTGCAATCGACCTTTGTTAAGTTGGTCTAATTGATGCTCAAACTTCATTGGCCGATGCCGGCCATGTTTTTTGAGATATGCCAATAGCTTCATAGACCATCATGGACCCTTGGATAAGGACAGTGCAAGACAAGTTTCAAGTCAATCGAATAAACGAGTGTACCGTGACAGTCAATTTAGAAATTGTTCACATATTAAAACCCCTTCAGACCTGGTGTCCATTACAATGGACATGACATTTCACGCCCCTTTTTTTTTTTTTTTACTTTTTGAGCATTTTTCCTAATTTAAAGCATGCACCCCAAGAGATTGGACCCTTGTCATCCTCTAGATGGCAGTAAAGTTCTGGATGTGGAAATTTTTAAAAACCCACAACATTTGAAGTGAAGCACGGGGGCGCCGTTTTTCACCTACAGAAGGAAGCTGCATTTTCTACAGTTATATTTTCAATCTTTGAAATGTTTGCCAAAATTTCACAGTTGGTATGTAAAATAGAGAGATTTAACTTACTAATAAAAGTAAAAAATCGATTGGAGACCAGCAAGTTTTTTCTCAGGATTTTTTGAAAAATGCATGTCCATTGTAATGGACAGCAGGTCTCAGTGTCACCTAATCAATGCCCATTCAGATATGCATATTGAGATTTATTATAGATCCTCTTTGCATATCTATCTGTGCATTTTATAATTTTTCTTGCTTTTTGGGATCTGTAGGACCTAATAAATACAATATCCACAAAAAAAACGTTTACAGGTATTGTCAATACCCATTCAATGCCCATTCAGTCAATGCCCATTCAGATATGCATATTGAAATTTATTATAGATCCTCTTTGCATATCTATCTGTGCATTTTATAATTTTTCTTGCTATTTGGGATCTGTAGGACCTAATAAATACAATATCCACAAAAAAAAAATGTTTACAGGTATTGTACAGATGTCCTAATGTGGTATCATAATGTTATTTGCTGTTATGGCCAGTGGGGGGCATATGAAAAATAAATAAATAAATAAAAAACAGTGGTGTAATGTTGTGAAATCCCCACCAGATGGGGTGGACACTCCATCTAAAAGTGGCCAACAGCTCTAAGATTGACAGAATGGGCTATTATTGTCTCAAGAGCCAAATATGTAATGTTCTGAGATATGAGATATGAGATAAAAAAATACAGTTATCACAGTAATACTACATTTGTGAAAAAATGTAATATGCAGAGTATACAATTCTGTGATCGGTGCAAGATGCACTACTGCTCTGTGCCACTTGGGAATACCTGGAAAGGAACACACAGCCTATGTGTGTGTGTAAAGTCACTGTTTGCAGTCTCCCAATGCATTTCCTATGAGAGGTGTATTTTGTTAAAAATATGCAAATCTGTACAAAAAAAAATTAAAGTTGAAATGTTATATTGTTCAGGTTCTTGACCTAGAAATGTAAAAAAAAAAAAAAAAAAAATTATATCAAATTTTTTAATTGTCTATAGGACTTTATAGCAATCTGATTTACAACGCTTTAGTTCTGATGTCCATTACAATGGACATCAAAAATTTCTATGAAGGAGTTATGAATTTTTTTTTTTTGACTCCTTAATTTATGCCTAATTTAATTGTATTTTATTTTATTCTATTTTTTTTTACCTGGGACCTATTTCAGGTCTGAAGGGGTTTTAAAAGAAAAACAAATTCAGAAATTGGAATAAAAAGATTTCTTATCCTGTGGCTCCCTCTTGTGGACAAGTAATATTTTAGCCATCATTTTTTCAGTTTTAATTGGTTTTTATTCAGTATGGAAAGATCTATCAAATGCTAAAATAGTGTTGATGTGTGAAACAAGATGTAAGCAAAGATTCTTCTAGCTGAAATTGGAATAAAAAGATTTCTTAGCCTGACGGTGCCTCTTGTGGACAAAACTAGTATTACAGCTTTACTGAGATTTTTAAATATAGATAGTTTATAATTTATTGTGAGCCCTATGAGCATCAGAAATACATGAAACCAGACACACTTCTTCAAAATGACTTGTTCTTAACATGTTCACAGTTCTGTGACGTTTTTTGTTTGTGCACAAGATATATAGACATTTTAATCACAATAGGCCAAATCAGAAATATATGAAAAATTGTATCTGCTGAACGGTTTAACTGATCGAAATTCTTTGAATAACTTTTTGCCTTGAGTGCACCTAGATGATGCGTGTGAATTTTCAAGCCAATCGTATCGACGGCCTATGACTAGTTCGAAAAATTTTAATTTTCTAAAATCTCCAATATTTCGCTAACAATTCGATTTACAGCAGTGGTTCTTGAGGCAAAGTTGCTCAGTATGAGACGATCTAACAGATGATATCAATATTGTGAGGATGTGTGAAACACCACGTGATTAGAGATGCAAAAAAACTCGTTAGCGCCAACTAGTGGCTGATTTCTTTAAAAATTCTGACAGACCTCTAAGGCCATGAGTCAAACACGCTCATCGAGTTTCATTCCGATCAAGGTTCGTTAAGTTGGTCTAATTGATG
The DNA here is from genome assembly GCA_037043235.1 of Rhodeus uyekii. NCBI lineage: Eukaryota > Metazoa > Chordata > Actinopteri > Cypriniformes > Acheilognathidae > Rhodeus > Rhodeus uyekii. The sequence continues at coordinate 140,611 of JAWRVZ010000531.1, forward strand.
CTCAAATTTCATTGGCCGATGACAGCCATGTTTTTTGAGATACGCCAATATCCTCATAGATCATCATGGGTCATTGGACAAAGACCATGCATGAGAAGTTTCAAGTCAATTGGACTAACGAGTGCACATGTACAAATGTTTTAGTCTTTTTTTCATAATATAGCGCCACCAAGTGGTCAATCGTTGCAGATTTTTTAGTGTGACCACAAAACTAGCTCATACATGAGTATTTCAAGTTTGGTGAGATTATCTCTTTGCGGTCCAGAATTATTATGATTTTAGCAAAAGAGGCTCCGCCCTACTCAGACGTTTGGACGTCCTGTTGCGAGCGTGAATCACTGATCAAAATTCTTTGAATAACTTTTGGTCATGAGAGTCTCTAGATGATGCGTGTGAAGTTTCACGTGATTTGGACAAACGGCCTATGAGGAGTTCGAAAAATTTTTTTTTCAGAAAATTCAAAATGGCGGAAAATTTTTCTAGACGGAAATGAAATCGGAGATATACGTTTTGTTCGTCTTGAGCCAAGGATTCCAGAGATATAAGACACTTGAGTGTAGGACAAACGGTCTAGGAATTATTAGCGATTTAGCTATTTTGATCGCTGTAGCGCCCCCTATAGGCCGATTTGCGTCATGTTTTGATACGTTCCCCCCAAATTGAGACCTACCATCTGGCCAGGTTTCAAGTCTCTAGACCTTACGGTTTGGTCTGCACGATCGGAAGTACGGCAGAAGAATAATAATAAAAATCCTAACAGATACAATAGGTATTCAACGCTACGCGTTTGAACCCCTAATAAAAATCCTAACAATTACAATAGGTTTTCAACGCTTCGCGTTTGAACCCCTAAATATAGCTGCAAGCAGCAATGACCGGGGTTCAAACGTCGCAAGACCATCTGAGCTGTCAACACGGTTTGTGGTCAATCTGACTAGTTCACCTAATGTGCACATTTCTGTGAAGTTTCTACTTTGTGTAAACAATGTATAGACATCTTTCAAAGATGTTCAGAATGAGAAGATCGAATGATATTGACATTGTGAACTGAACATATGAACAGTTATGTCGGTGTATGTCGGTCTATGTCAATCTGACTTGTTCTCCACATAAACAGAGCTTTATGAAGTTTCTAGTTTGTGTAAAAAATGTATAGACATGTTACAATTTTTTTCAGTATGGGAATATCTATCAAATGATAATAACGTGGATATGTTTAACACTACACGTCATATCATTTGAACTGTTATGACCTTTTTTTGTCAATCTGACTAGTTTTCCTAATGAGTGCAGTTCTGTGAAGTTTCTACTCTGTGCAAACAATGAATAGACATCTTTCAAAGATGTTCAGACTGAGAAGATTAAATTATATTAATATTGTGAACTGAAAATCTGAACTGTTCTGTCGGTTTATGTCAGTCAATGTCAATCTGACTTGTTCTCCACATAAAAAGATTTTCTAGCCTGATGGTGCCTCTTGTGGACAAAAGTAGTATTACAGCTTTTCTAAGATTTTAAAATGTAGATTGTTTATAATTTATTGTGAGCCGTACGAGCATCAGAAATACATGAAACCTCACAAGTTTCTTCATAATATCTTGTTCGTAACATTTACACAGTTTTGTGAAGTTTCTTGTTTTTGGACAAGATATATAGACATTTTAATCACAATAGGCCAAATCAGAAATATATGAAAAATTATATCTGCTGAACGGTTTAACTAATCGAAAATCCTTTGACAACTTTTTGCCTTGAGTGTCCCTAGATGATGCGTGTGAATTTTCAAGCCAGTGAGATTGACGGCCTATGACGAGTTCGAAAAATTTGAAATTTCAAAAATCTCCAATATTTCGCAAACAATTTGATTGACAGCAGTGGTTCTTGAGGCAAAGTTGTTCAGTATGAGGAGATCTATCAGATGATATCAATATTTTGTGGATGCGTGGAACACCACGTGAGTAGAGACGCAAAAAACTCGTTAGCGCCAACTACTGTCCGATTTTCTTCAAAATTCTGACAGACCACTAGGGCCATGAGTCAAACACGCCCATCGAGTTTCGTTCCGATCGACCTTCGTTAAGCTAGTCTAATTGATGCTCAAAGTTCATTGGCCGATGACGGTCATGTTTTTTGAGATACACCAATGTCCTCATAGACCATCATGGACCCTTGGACAAAGACCGTGCATGACAAGTCACAGGTCAATCGGACTACCATGTGACCCTGTACAGGTGATTGAGTGTTGTTTTCGCAATATAGCGCCACCAAGTGGTCAATCATCGCAGTTTTTTTGGTGTGACCACAAATTGAGCTTATACATGACTATGTGAAGTTTGGTGAGATTATCTCTTTGCGTTCCAGAGCTATTACGATTTTAGCAAAAGTGTCTCCGCCTTATGCGAACGTTTTATTGTCTTGTTGCAAGCGTGAATCACCGATTAAAATTCCTTTGACAAGTTTTGGTCATGAGAGTCTCTAGATGATGCGTGGGAAATTTTGCGTGATTTGGCCAAACGGTCTATGAGGAGTTCGAAAAAAATTTTTTTCAGAAAATTCAAAATGGCGGAAAATTTTTATAGGCGGAAATGAAATCGGAGATATACATTTTTTAAGTCTTGAGCCAAGGATTCCAGGGATATAAGACACTTGAGTGTACGACAAACGGTTTACGAGTTATGAGCGTGTACGCGTTTGTAGTCGCTGTAGCGCCACCTATTGCCCGATTTGCGTCATATTTTGATACGTTCTCCCCAAATTGAGACCTACCATCTGACAAAGTTTCAAGTCTCTAGACCTTACGGTTTGGTCTGCACGAGACACATTACTGCAGAAGAATAATAATAATAATAATAATAATAATAATAAATATAGCTGCAAGCATCAATCAACGGGGTTCAAACGTCGCAAGTTCATCTGAGCGGTTATGACGATTTTTTGTCAATTTGAGTAGTTCTCCTAATGTGCACAGTTCTGTGAAGTTTCTAGGTTGTGCAAACAATGTATGAACATCAAAGATGTTCAGAATGAGAAGATCTATCAAATGATTTCAGTATTGTGTTGATGTGCTTAACACGTCATATGATCTGTTATGTCAGTTTATGTCAATTTGACCTGTTCGCCACATAATCACAGTTTTATGAAGTTTGTTCAGTATGAGAAGATCTATCAAATGATATAAATATAGTGTGAATGTGTTTAACACAACATGTCATGTCATCTGAACTGTTATGTCAGTCTATGTCAATCTGACTTGTTCTCCACGTGCATGACAAGTTTGAAGTTAATCGGACTAACGAGTGCACATGTACAGATGTTTTTGAGTTTTTTTTTCATAATATAGCGCCACCAAGTGGTCAATCGTTGCAGATGTTTTAGTTTGACCACAAAATAAGCTCTTACATGAGTATTTCAAGTTTGGTGAGATTATCTCTTTGCACTCCAGAGTTATTACAATTTTAGCAAAAGTGTTAAGTTGGTCTAATTGATGCTCAAACTTCATTGGCTGATGACGGCCATGTTTTTTGAGATATGCCAATATTCTCTTAGAACATCATGGACCCTTGGATAAAGACCGTGCATGACAAGTCAATTGAATAAACGAGTGTACCGTGAAAGCCAATTTAGAAATTGTTCACATATTAAAAGAAAACAAATTCAGAAATTGGAATAAAACGATGTCTTATCCTGTGGCTCCCTCTTGTGGACAAGTAATATTACAGCCATCATCTTTCAGTTTTAATGGGTTACTCAATATTAGAAGATCTATCAAATATTAATATTGTGTGGATGTGTGAAACAAGATGTGAATAGAGAGTCTGCTAACTGAAAATAGAATAAAAAGATTTCCTAGCCTGACGGTGCCTCTTGTGGACAAAACTAGTATTACAGCTTTACTGAGATTTTAAAGTATAGGTAGTTTATAATTTATTGTGAGCCGTATGAGCATCAGAAATACATGAAACCAGACACACTTCTTCAAAATGACTTGTTCTTAACATGTTCACAGTTCTGTGACATTTTTTGTTTGTGCACAAGATATATAGACATTTTAATCACAATAGACCAAATCAGAAATATATGAAAAATTGTATCTGCTGAACGGTTAAACTGATCGAAATTCTTTGAATAACTTTTTGCCTTGAGTGTCCCTAGATGATGTGTGTGAATTTTCAAGCCAATCGTATTGACGGCCTATGACTAGTTCGAAAAATTTTAATTTTCTAAAATCTCCAATATTTCGCTAACAATTTGATTTACAGCAGTGGTTCTTGAAGCAAAGTTGCTCAGTATGAGGAGATCTAACAGATGATATCAATATTGTGAGGATGTGTGAAACAACACGTGAGTAGAGACGCAAAAAACTTGTTAGCGCCAACTAGTGGCCGATTTAAAAAAAAATTCTGACAGACCTCTAGGACTATGAGTCAAATACGCTCATCGAGTTTCGTTCCGATTGAAGTTCGTTAAGTTGGTCTAATTGATGCTCAAACTTCATTGGCCGATGACGGCCATGTTTTTTGAGATATGCCAATATCCTCTTAAATCATCATGGCTCATTGGACAAAGACCGTGCATGACAAGTTTGAAGTCAATCGGAATAACGAGTGCACATGTACAGATGTTTTAGTGTTTTTTTGTAATATAGCGCCACCAAGTGGTCAATCGTTCCAGGTTTTTTAGCGTGACCACAAAACTAGCTCATACATGAGTATTTGAAGTTTGGTGAGATTATCTCTTTGCGTTTCAGAGTTATTACGATTTTAGCGAAAGAGGCTCCGCCCTATTCAGACGTTTGGACGTCCTGTTGCGAGCGTGAATCACTGATCAAAATTATTTGAATAACTTTTGGTCAGGAGAGTCTCTAGATGATGCGTGTGAAGTTTCGCGTGATTTGGACAAACGCTCTATGAGGAGTTCGAAAAATTTTTTTTTCAGAAAATTCAAAATGGCGGAAAATTTTTATAGACGGAAATGAAATCGGAGATATACATTTTTTAAGTCTTGAGCCAAGGATTCCAGGGATATAAGACACTTTAGTGTAGGACAAACGGTTTACGAGTTATGAGCGTGTACGCGTTTTTAGTGGCTGTAGCGCCACCTATAGGCCGATTTGCGTCATGTTTTGATACGTTCCCCCCAAATTGAGACCTACCATCTGGCCAACTTTCAAGTCTCTAGACCTTACGGTTTGGTCTGCACGATCGGAAGTTCGACAGAATAATAATAATAATAATAATAATAATAATAAATATAGCTGCAAGCAGCAATGACCGGGGTTCAAACGTCGCAAGACCATCTGAGCTGTCAAGACGGTTTGTGGTCAATCTGACTAGTTCTCCTAATGTGCACAGTTCTGTGAAGTTTCTACTCTGTACAAACAATGTATAGACATCTTTCAAAGATGTTCAGAATGAGAAGATCAAATGATATTGACATTGTGAACTGAACATATGAACAGTTATGTCGGTTTATGTCGGTCTATGTCAATCTGACTTGTTCTCCACATACACAAAGCTTTATGAAGTTTCTAGTTTGTGTAAATGATATATAGACATGTTACAAATTTTTTTCAGTATGGGAAGATCTATCAAATGATAACAATGTGAATATGTTTAACACTGCACGTCATATCATTTGAACTGTTATGACCTTTTTTTGTCAATCTGACTAGTTTTCCTAATGAGCACAGTTCTGTGAAGTTTCTACTCTGTGCAAACAATGAATAGACATCTTTCAAAGATGTTCAGACTGAGAAAATTAAATGATATTAATATTGTGAACTGAACATCTGAACTGTTCTGTCGGTTTATGTCAGTCTATGTCAATCTGACTTGTTCTCCACATAAAAAGATTTTCTAGCCTGATGGTGCCTCTTGTGGACAAAAGTAGTATTACAGCTTTTCTAAGATTTTAAAATGTACATCGTTTGTAATTTATTGTGAGCCCTATGAGCATCAGAAATACATGAGACCTGACACATTTCTTCAAAATGACTTGTTCTCAACATGTTCACAGATCTGTGACATTTCTCTTGTGGACAAAACTAGTATGACAGCTTTTCTAAGATTTCAAAATATAGAAAGTTTATAATTTATTGTGAGCCTTACGAGCATCAGAAATACATGAAACCTCACAAGTTTCTTCATAATGTCTTGTTCTTAACATTTACACAGTTTTGTGAAGTTTCTTGTTTTTGGACATGATATATAGACATTTTAATCACAATAGGACAAATCACAAATATATGAAAAATTGTATCTGCTGAATGGTTTAACTAATCAAAAATCCTTTGACAACTTTTTGCCTTGAGTGTCCCTAGATGATGCGTGTGAATTTTCAAGCCAGTGAGATTGACGGGCTATGACGAGTTCGAAAAATTTGAAATTTCAAAAATCTCCAATATTTCGCAAACAATTTGATTGACAGCAGTGGTTCTTGAGGCAAAGTTGTTCAGTATGAGGAGATCTATCAGATGATATCAATATTTTGTGGATGCGTGAAATACCACGTGAGTAGAGACGCAAAAAACTCGTTAGCGCCAACTAGTGACCGATTTTCTTCAAAATTCTGACAGACCACTAGGGCTCTGAGTCAAACTCGCCCATCGAGTTTCGTTCCGATCGACCTTTGTTAAGCTAGTCTAATTGATGCTCAAAGTTCATTGACCGATGACGGTCATGTTTTTTGAGATACACCAATGTCCTCATAGACCATGATGGACCCTTGGACAAAGACCGTGCATGACAAGTCTCAGGTCAATTGGACTAACATGTGACCCTGTACAGGTGATTGAGTGTTTTTTTCGCAATATAGCGCCACCAAGTGGTCAATCATCGCAGTTTTTTTGGTGTGACCACAAATTGAGCTTATACATGACTATGTGAAGTTTGGTGAGATTATCTCTTTGCGTTCCAGAGCTATTACGATTTTAGCAAAAGTGTCTCCGCCTTATCCGAACGTTTTATTGTCTTGTTGCAAGCGTGAATCACCGATCAAAATTCCTTTGACAACTTTTGGTCATGAGAGTCTCTAGATGATGCGTGTGAAATTTTGCGTGATTTGGACAAACGGCCTATGAGGAGTTCGAAAAAATTTTTTTTCAGAAAATTCAAAATGGCGGAAAATTTTTATGGGCGGAAATGAAATCGGAGATATACATTTTCTAAGTCTTGAGCCAAGGATTCCAGAGATATAAGACACTTGAGTGTACGACAAACGGTTTACGAGTTACGAGCGTGTACGCGTTTGTAGTCGCTGTAGCGCCACCTATTGCCCGATTTGCGTCATATTTTGATACGTTCTCCCCAAATTGAGACCTACCATCTGACCAACTTTCAAGTCTCTAGACCTTACGGTTTGGTCTGCACGATAAGAAGTACGGCAGAATAATAATAATAATAATAATAATAATAATAATAATAATAATAATAAAAATCCTAACAATTACAATAGGTTTTCAACGCTTCGCGTTTGAACCCCTAATAAATATAGCTGCAAGCAGCAATCACCGGGGTTCAAACTTAGCAAGACCATCAAGGCCCATTGGACAAAGAACATGCATGACAAGTTTGAAGTCAATCGGACTAACAAGTGCACATGTACAGATGTTTAAGTGTTTTTTTTCATAATATAGCGCCACCAAGTGGTCAATCGTTGCAGATTTTTTAGTGTTACCACAAAATGAGCTCTTACATGAGTATTTCAAGTTTGGTGAGATTATCTCTTTGCAATCCAGAGTTATTAAGATTTTAGCGTGAATTTTATAGTGTGAATTTTATATCCATATATACATAAAAAAGATTTCTTATCCTGTGGTTCCCTATTGTGGACAAAAATAATATGACAGCCATCATCTTTCAGTTGGTAATGAGTTGTTCATTATGAGGAGATTTATCAAACAATATTAATATTGTGTTGATGTGTTTAGCACCACATTTCATCCAAACACTTTTAATTGGTTATTATTCAGTATGGAAAGATCTATCAAATACTAAAATAGTGTGGATGTGTGAAACAAGATGTGAGCAAAGATTCTTCTAACTGAAATTGGAATAAAAAGATTTCCTAGCCTGACGGTGCCTCTTGTGGACAAAACTAGTATAACAGCTTTACTGAGATTTTTAAATATAGATAGTTTATAATTTATTGTGAGCCCTTTGAGCATCAGAAATACATGAAACCAGACACACTTCTTCAAAATGACTTGTTCTTAACATGTTCACAGTTCTGTGACATTTTTTGTTTGTGCACAAGATATATAGACATTTTAATCACAATAGACCAAATCAGAAATATATGAAAAATTGTATCTGCTGAACGGTTAAACTGATCGAAATTCTTTGAATAACTTTTTGCCTTGAGTGTCCCTAGATGATGTGTGTGAATTTTCAAGCCAATCGTATTGACGGCCTATGACTAGTTCGAAAAATTTTAATTTTCTAAAATCTCCAATATTTCGCTAACAATTTGATTTACAGCAGTGGTTCTTGAAGCAAAGTTGCTCAGTATGAGGAGATCTAACAGATGATATCAATATTGTGAGGATGTGTGAAACAACACGTGAGTAGAGACGCAAAAAACTTGTTAGCGCCAACTAGTGGCCGATTTAAAAAAAAATTCTGACAGACCTCTAGGACTATGAGTCAAATACGCTCATCGAGTTTCGTTCCGATTGAAGTTCGTTAAGTTGGTCTAATTGATGCTCAAACTTCATTGGCCGATGACGGCCATGTTTTTTGAGATATGCCAATATCCTCTTAAATCATCATGGCTCATTGGACAAAGACCGTGCATGACAAGTTTGAAGTCAATCGGAATAACGAGTGCACATGTACAGATGTTTTAGTGTTTTTTTGTAATATAGCGCCACCAAGTGGTCAATCGTTCCAGGTTTTTTAGCGTGACCACAAAACTAGCTCATACATGAGTATTTGAAGTTTGGTGAGATTATCTCTTTGCGTTTCAGAGTTATTACGATTTTAGCGAAAGAGGCTCCGCCCTATTCAGACGTTTGGACGTCCTGTTGCGAGCGTGAATCACTGATCAAAATTATTTGAATAACTTTTGGTCAGGAGAGTCTCTAGATGATGCGTGTGAAGTTTCGCGTGATTTGGACAAACGCTCTATGAGGAGTTCGAAAAATTTTTTTTTCAGAAAATTCAAAATGGCGGAAAATTTTTATAGACGGAAATGAAATCGGAGATATACATTTTTTAAGTCTTGAGCCAAGGATTCCAGGGATATAAGACACTTTAGTGTAGGACAAACGGTTTACGAGTTATGAGCGTGTACGCGTTTTTAGTGGCTGTAGCGCCACCTATAGGCCGATTTGCGTCATGTTTTGATACGTTCCCCCCAAATTGAGACCTACCATCTGGCCAACTTTCAAGTCTCTAGACCTTACGGTTTGGTCTGCACGATCGGAAGTTCGACAGAATAATAATAATAATAATAATAATAATAATAAATATAGCTGCAAGCAGCAATGACCGGGGTTCAAACGTCGCAAGACCATCTGAGCTGTCAAGACGGTTTGTGGTCAATCTGACTAGTTCTCCTAATGTGCACAGTTCTGTGAAGTTTCTACTCTGTACAAACAATGTATAGACATCTTTCAAAGATGTTCAGAATGAGAAGATCAAATGATATTGACATTGTGAACTGAACATATGAACAGTTATGTCGGTTTATGTCGGTCTATGTCAATCTGACTTGTTCTCCACATACACAAAGCTTTATGAAGTTTCTAGTTTGTGTAAATGATATATAGACATGTTACAAATTTTTTTCAGTATGGGAAGATCTATCAAATGATAACAATGTGAATATGTTTAACACTGCACGTCATATCATTTGAACTGTTATGACCTTTTTTTGTCAATCTGACTAGTTTTCCTAATGAGCACAGTTCTGTGAAGTTTCTACTCTGTGCAAACAATGAATAGACATCTTTCAAAGATGTTCAGACTGAGAAAATTAAATGATATTAATATTGTGAACTGAACATCTGAACTGTTCTGTCGGTTTATGTCAGTCTATGTCAATCTGACTTGTTCTCCACATAAAAAGATTTTCTAGCCTGATGGTGCCTCTTGTGGACAAAAGTAGTATTACAGCTTTTCTAAGATTTTAAAATGTACATCGTTTGTAATTTATTGTGAGCCCTATGAGCATCAGAAATACATGAGACCTGACACATTTCTTCAAAATGACTTGTTCTCAACATGTTCACAGATCTGTGACATTTCTCTTGTGGACAAAACTAGTATGACAGCTTTTCTAAGATTTCAAAATATAGAAAGTTTATAATTTATTGTGAGCCTTACGAGCATCAGAAATACATGAAACCTCACAAGTTTCTTCATAATGTCTTGTTCTTAACATTTACACAGTTTTGTGAAGTTTCTTGTTTTTGGACATGATATATAGACATTTTAATCACAATAGGACAAATCACAAATATATGAAAAATTGTATCTGCTGAATGGTTTAACTAATCAAAAATCCTTTGACAACTTTTTGCCTTGAGTGTCCCTAGATGATGCGTGTGAATTTTCAAGCCAGTGAGATTGACGGGCTATGACGAGTTCGAAAAATTTGAAATTTCAAAAATCTCCAATATTTCGCAAACAATTTGATTGACAGCAGTGGTTCTTGAGGCAAAGTTGTTCAGTATGAGGAGATCTATCAGATGATATCAATATTTTGTGGATGCGTGAAATACCACGTGAGTAGAGACGCAAAAAACTCGTTAGCGCCAACTAGTGACCGATTTTCTTCAAAATTCTGACAGACCACTAGGGCTCTGAGTCAAACTCGCCCATCGAGTTTCGTTCCGATCGACCTTTGTTAAGCTAGTCTAATTGATGCTCAAAGTTCATTGACCGATGACGGTCATGTTTTTTGAGATACACCAATGTCCTCATAGACCATGATGGACCCTTGGACAAAGACCGTGCATGACAAGTCTCAGGTCAATTGGACTAACATGTGACCCTGTACAGGTGATTGAGTGTTTTTTTCGCAATATAGCGCCACCAAGTGGTCAATCATCGCAGTTTTTTTGGTGTGACCACAAATTGAGCTTATACATGACTATGTGAAGTTTGGTGAGATTATCTCTTTGCGTTCCAGAGCTATTACGATTTTAGCAAAAGTGTCTCCGCCTTATCCGAACGTTTTATTGTCTTGTTGCAAGCGTGAATCACCGATCAAAATTCCTTTGACAACTTTTGGTCATGAGAGTCTCTAGATGATGCGTGTGAAATTTTGCGTGATTTGGACAAACGGCCTATGAGGAGTTCGAAAAATTTTTTTTTCAGAAAATTCAAAATGGCGGAAAATTTTTATGGGCGGAAATGAAATCGGAGATATACATTTTCTAAGTCTTGAGCCAAGGATTCCAGAGATATAAGACACTTGAGTGTACGACAAACGGTTTACGAGTTACGAGCGTGTACGCGTTTGTAGTCGCTGTAGCGCCACCTATTGCCCGATTTGCGTCATATTTTGATACGTTCTCCCCAAATTGAGACCTACCATCTGACCAACTTTCAAGTCTCTAGACCTTACGGTTTGGTCTGCACGATAAGAAGTACGGCAGAATAATAATAATAATAATAATAATAATAATAATAATAATAATAATAAAAATCCTAACAATTACAATAGGTTTTCAACGCTTCGCGTTTGAACCCCTAATAAATATAGCTGCAAGCAGCAATCACCGGGGTTCAAACTTAGCAAGACCATCAAGGCCCATTGGACAAAGAACATGCATGACAAGTTTGAAGTCAATCGGACTAACAAGTGCACATGTACAGATGTTTAAGTGTTTTTTTTCATAATATAGCGCCACCAAGTGGTCAATCGTTGCAGATTTTTTAGTGTTACCACAAAATGAGCTCTTACATGAGTATTTCAAGTTTGGTGAGATTATCTCTTTGCAATCCAGAGTTATTAAGATTTTAGCGTGAATTTTATAGTGTGAATTTTATATCCATATATACATAAAAAAGATTTCTTATCCTGTGGTTCCCTATTGTGGACAAAAATAATATGACAGCCATCATCTTTCAGTTGGTAATGAGTTGTTCATTATGAGGAGATTTATCAAACAATATTAATATTGTGTTGATGTGTTTAGCACCACATTTCATCCAAACACTTTTAATTGGTTATTATTCAGTATGGAAAGATCTATCAAATACTAAAATAGTGTGGATGTGTGAAACAAGATGTGAGCAAAGATTCTTCTAACTGAAATTGGAATAAAAAGATTTCCTAGCCTGACGGTGCCTCTTGTGGACAAAACTAGTATAACAGCTTTACTGAGATTTTTAAATATAGATAGTTTATAATTTATTGTGAGCCCTTTGAGCATCAGAAATACATGAAACCAGACACACTTCTTCAAAATGACTTGTTCTTAACATGTTCACAGTTCTGTGACGTTTTTTGTTTGTGCACAAGATATATAGACATTTTAATCACAATAGGCCAAATCAGAAATATATGAAAAATTGTATCTGCTGAACGGTTTAACTGATCGAAATTCTTTGAATAACTTTTTGCCTTGAGTGCCCCTAGATGATGCGTGTGAATTTTCAAGCCAATCGTATCGACGGCCTATGACTAGTTCGAAAAAATTAAATTTTCTAAAATCTCCAATATTTCGCTAACAATTCGATTTACAGCAGTGGTTCTTGAGGCAAAGTTGCTCGGTATGAGACGATCTAACAGATGATATCAATATTGTGAGGATGTGTGAAACACCACGTGATTAGAGATGCAAAAAAACTCGTTAGCGCCAACTAATGGCTGATTTCTTTAAAAATTCTGACAGACCTCTAGGGCCATGAGTCAAACACACTCATCGAGTTTCATTCCGATCAAGGTTCGTTAAGTTGGTCTAATTGATGCTCAAATTTCATTGGCCGATGACAGCCATGTTTTTTGAGATACGCCAATATCCTCATAGATCATCATGGGTCATTGGACAAAGACCATGCATGACAATTTTCAAGTCAATCGGACTAACGAGTGCACATGTACAAATGTTTTAGTGTTTTTTTCATAATATAGCGCCATCAAGTGGTCAATCGTTGCAGATTTTTTAGCGTGACCACAAAACTAGCTCATACATGAGTATTTCAAGTTTGGTGAGATTATCTCTTTGCGCTCCAGAGTTATTACGATTTTAGCGAAAGTGCCTCCGCCTTATGCGAACGTTTTAGCGTGTTGTTGCGAGCCTGAATCACCGATCGAAAATCTTTGAATAACTTTTTGTCATGAGAGTCTCTAGATGATATGTGTGAAGTTTCGCGTTATTTGGACAAACGGCCTTTGAGGAGTTCGGAAAAATTTTTTTCAGAAAATTCAAAATGGCGGAAAATTTTTATAGGCGGAAATGAAATCGGAGATATACATTTTTTAAGGCTTGAGCCAAGGATTCCAGAGATATAAGACACTTGAGTGTACGACAAAACGGTTTATGAGTTATGAGCGTGTACGCGTTTGTAGTCGCTATAGCGCCACCTATTGCCCGATTTGCGTCATATTTTGATACGTTCTCCCCAAATTGAGACCTACCATCTGGCCAACTTTCAAGTCTCTAGGACTTACGGTTTGGTCTGCACGATAAGAAGTACGGCAGAAGAATAATAATAATAAAAATCCTAACAATTACAATAGGTTTTCAACGCTTCGCGTTTGAACCCCTAATAAAAATCTTAACAATTACAATAGGTTTTCAACGCTTCGCGTTTGAACCCCTAAATATAGCTGCAAGCAGCAATCACCGGGGTTCAAACTTAGCAAGACCATCAAGGCCCATTGGACAAAGAACGTGCATGACAAGTTTGAAGTCAATCGGACTAACAAGTGCACATGTACAGATGTTTTAGTGTTTTTTTCATAATATAGCGCCACCAAGTGGTCAATCGTTGCAGATTTTTTAGTGTTACCACAAAATGAGCTCTTACATGAGTATTTCAAGTTTGGTGAGATTATCTTTTTGCAATCCAGAGTTATTAAGATTTAAGCGAAAGTGTGAATTTTATATCCATATATACATAAAAAAGATTTCTTATCCTGTGGTTCCCTATTGTGGACAAAAATAATATGACAGCCATCATCTTTCAGTTGGTGATGAGTTGTTCATTATGAGGAGATTTATCAAACAATATTAATATTGTGTAGTTGTGTTTAGCACCATATTTCATCCAAACACTCCCATCAAGTTTCGTTGCAATCGACCTTTGTTAAGTTGGTCTAATTGATGCTCAAACTTCATTGGCCGATGACGGCCATGTTTTTTGAGATTTGCCAATATCTTCATAAACCATCATGGACCCTTTGATAAGGACAGTGCATGACAAGTTTCAAGTCAATCGAATAAACGAGTGTACCGTGACAGTCAGTTTAGAAATTGTTCACATATTAAAACCCCTTCAGACCTGGTGTCCATTACAATGGACATGACATTTCACGCCCCTTTTTTTTTTTTTTTACTTTTTGAGCATTTTTCCTAATTTAAAGCATGCACCCCAAGAGATTGGACCCTTGTCATCCTCTAGATGGCAGTAAAGTTCTGGATGTGGAAATTTTTAAAAACCCACAACATTTGAAGTGAAGCACGGGGGCGCTGTTTTTCACCTACAGAAGGAAGCTGCATTTTCTACAGTTATATTTTCAATCTTTGAAATGTTTGCCAAAATTTCACAGTTGGTATGTAAAATAGAGAGATTTAACTTACTAATAAAAGTAAAAAATCGATTGGAGACCTGCAAGTTTTTTCTCAGGATTTTTTGAAAAATGCATGTCCATTGTAATGGACACCAGGTCTCAGTGTCACCTAATCAATGCCCATTCAGATATGCATATTGAGATTTATTATAGATCCTCTTTGCATATCTATCTGTGCATTTTATAATGTTTCTTGCTATTTGGGATCTGTAGGACCTAATAAATACAATATCCACAAAAAAAATGTTTACAGGTATTGTACAGATGTCCTAATGTGGTATCATAATGTTATTTGCTGTTATGGCCAGTGGGGGCATATGAAAAAAAATAAAAAAATAAAAAACAGTGGTGTAATGTTGTGAAATCCCCACCAGATGGGGTGGACACTCCATCTAAAAGTGGCCAACAGCTCTAAGATTGACAGAATGGGCTATTGTTGTCTCAAGAGCCAAATATGTAATGTTCTGAGATATGAGATAAAAAATACAGTTATCACAGTAATACTACATTTGTGAAAAAATGTAATATGCAGAGTATACAATTCTGTGATCAGTGCAAGATGCACTACTGCTCTGTGCCACTTGGGAATACCTGGAAAGAAACACACAGCCTATGTGTGTGTGTAAAGTCACTGTTTGCAGACTCCCAATGCATTTCCTATGAGAGGTGTATTTTGTTAAAAATGTGCAAATCTGTACAAAAAAAATTAAAGTTGAAATGTTATATTGTTCAGGTTCTTGACCTGGAAATGTAAAAAAAAAATAATAATAATTATATCAAATTTTTTAATTGTCTATAGGACTTTATAGCAATCTGATTTACAACGCTTTCGTCCTGATGTCCATTACAATGGACATCAAAATTTTCTATGAAGGAGTTATGAATTTTTTTTTTGACTCCTTAATTTATGCCTAATTTAATGGTTTTTTTTTTTTTTTTTTTTTTTTTTTACCTTGGACCTATTTCAGGTCTGAAGGGGTTTTAAAAGAAAAACAAATTCAGAAATTGGAATAAAACGATTTCTTATCCT
The DNA here is from genome assembly GCA_037043235.1 of Rhodeus uyekii. Taxonomy (NCBI): domain Eukaryota; kingdom Metazoa; phylum Chordata; class Actinopteri; order Cypriniformes; family Acheilognathidae; genus Rhodeus; species Rhodeus uyekii. The sequence continues at coordinate 156,386 of JAWRVZ010000531.1, forward strand.
GTGGCTCCCTCTTGTGGACAAGTAATATTACAGCCATCATTTTTTTCAGTTTTAATTGGTTTTTATTCAGTATGGAAAGATTTATCAAATACTAAAATAGTGTGGATGTGTGAAACAAGATGTGAGCAAAGATTCTTCTAACTGAAATTGGAATAAAAAGATTTCCTAGCCTGACGGTGCCTCTTGTGGACAAAACTAGTATTACAGATTTACTGAGATTTTTAAATATAGATAGTTTATAATTTATTGTGAGCCCTATGAGCATCAGAAATTCATGAAACCAGACACACTTCTTCAAAATGACTTGTTCTTAACATGTTCACAGTTCTGTGACGTTTTTTGTTTGTGCACAAGATATATAGACATTTTAATCACAATAGGCCAAATCAGAAATATATGAAAAATTGTATCTGCTGAACGGTTTAACTGATCGAAATTCTTTGAATAACTTTTTGCCTTGAGTGCCCCTAGATGATGCGTGTGAATTTTCAAGCCAATCGTATCGACGGCCTATGACTAGTTCGAAAAATGTAAATTTTCTAAAATCTCCAATATTTCGCTAACAATTCGATTTACAGCAGTGGTTCTTGAGGCAAAGTTGCTCAGTATGAGGAGATCTAACAGATGATATCAATATTGTGAGGATGTGTGAAACACCACGTGATTAGAGATGCAAAAAAACTCGTTAGCGCCAACTAGTGGCTGATTTCTTTAAAAATTCTGATAGACCTCTAGGGCCATGAGTCAAACACACTCATCAAGTTTCATTCCGATCAAGGTTCGTTAAGTTGGTCTAATTGATGCTCAAACTTCATTGGCCGATGACAGCCATGTTTTTTGAGATACGCCAATATCCTCATAGATCATCATGGGACATGTACAGATGTTTTAGTGTTTTTTTCATAATATAGCGCCACCAAGTGGTCAATCGTTGCAGATTTTTTAGTGTTACCACAAAATGAGCTGTTACATGAGTATTTCAAGTTTGGTGAGATTATCTCTTTGCAATCCAGAGTTATTAAGATTTTAGCGAAAGTGTGAATTTTATATCCATATATACATAAAAAAGATTTCTTATCCTGTGGTTCCCTATTGTGGACAAAAATATTATGACAGCCATCATCTTTCAGTTGGTGATGAGTTATTCATTATGAGGAGATTTATCAAACAATATTAATATTGTGTAGTTGTGTTTAGCACTACATTTCATCCAAACACTCCCATCAAGTTTCGTTGCAATCGACCTTTGTTAAGTTGGTCTAATTGATGCTCAAACTTCATTGGCCGATGACGGCCATGTTTTTTGAGATTTGCCAATATCTTCATAAACCATCATGGACCCTTGGATAAGGACAGTGCATGACAAGTTTCAAGTCAATCGAATAAACGAGTGTACCGTGACAGCCAATTTAAAAATTGTTCACATATTAAAACCCCTTCAGACCTGGTGTCCATTACAATGGACATGACATTTCACGCCCCTTTTTTTTTTTACTTTTTGAGCATTTTTCCTAATTTAAAGCATGCACCCCAAGAGATTGGACCCTTGTCATCCTCTAGATGGCAGTAAAGTTCTGGATGTGGAAACTTTTAAAAACCCACAACATTTGAAGTGAAGCACGGGGGCGCCGTTTTTCACCTACAGAAGGAAGCTGCATTTTCTACAGTTATATTTTCAATCTTTGAAATGTTTGCCAAAATTTCACAGTTGGTATGTAAAATAGAGAGATTTAACTTACTAATAAAAGTAAAAAATCGATTGGAGACCTGCACGTTTTTTCTCAGGATTTTTTGAAAAATGCATGTCCATTGTAATGGACACCAGGTCTCAGTGTCACCTAATCAATTCCCATTCAGATATGCATATTGAGATTTATTATAGATCCTCTTTGCATATCTATCTGTGCATTTTATAATTTTTCTTGCTTTTTGGGATCTGTAGGACCTAATAAATACAATATCCACAAAAAAAAATGTTTACAGGTATTGTCAATACCCATTCAATGCCCATTCAGTCAATGCCCATTCAGATATGCATATTGAAATTTATTATAGATCCTCTTTGCATATCTATCTGTGCATTTTATAATTTTTCTTGCTATTTGGGATCTGTAGGACCTAATAAATACAATATCCACAAAAAAAAATGTTTACAGGTATTGTACAGATGTCCTAATGTGGTATCATAATGTTATTTGCTGTTATGGCCAGTGGGGGGGGGCATATGAAAAAAAAAAAAAAAAAAACAGTGGTGTAATGTTGTGAAATCCCCACCAGATGGGGTGGACACTCCATCTAAAAGTGGCCAACAGCTCTAAGATTGACAGAATGGGCTATTATTGTCTCAAGAGCCAAATATGTAATGTTCTGAGATATGATATATGAGATAAAAAATACAGTTATCACAGTAATACTACATTTGTGAAAAATGTAATATGCAGAGTATACAATTCTGTGATCAGTGCAAGATGCACTACTGCTCTGTGCCACTTGGGAATACCTGGAAAGAAACACACAGCCTATGTGTGTGTGTAAAGTCACTGTTTGCAGTCTCCCAATGCATTTCCTATGAGAGGTGTATTTTGTTAAAAATGTGCAAATCTGTACAAAAAAAATAAAGTTGAAATGTTATATTGTTCAGGTTCTTGACCTAGAAATGTAAAAAAAAAAAAAAAAAAAAAAAAAAATTATATCAAATTTTTTTATTGTCTAAAGGACTTTATAGCAATCTGATTTACAACGCTTTAGTCTTGATGTCCATTACAATGGACATCAAAAATTTCTATGAAGGAGTTATGAAATTTTTTTTTTTTTTTTGACTCCTTAATTTATGCCCTATGCCCTCCCTAATTTAATGGTATTTTATTTTACTTTTTTTTTCCTGGGACCTATTTCAGGTCTTAACCCTTTCGCACGTAAGTTCTAAATATTTTCTCTGACCCCACAGCGTGAGTTTTTTTTAGACGACCGTTATTTTAGAATGTTTACCTTATTGTTCCCATGGCGACGCGTCATGCTTGTCACGTTGACACACGGCAGCCTCAGAAGCGCTTTATGACATGTGCATCGCATTTATTTAGTGTATGTCTTATTTATTCAAAATATTCACACACTTGTTGGCTATGTTATCAACTACCTGATATTTAGATTCTCAAATATGTGGAAATGAATGTGTTTTGTCGTTTAAAAACTTTTATAATGATCTTTATAAACTGATCTATGATGCGCGATGGGTGCCGCCATGTTTGTTTGTGCTGCAGCTCGGAGAATCTGATCGGTCTGATTTATAACGCAAATTCAGTCGCTTCTCCCGAAAAACGGGACAGTACGTGACCAGAGAAGTGAGAGAAGAATAAAGTGAACTTTATAGTTACCTATGCAATGTGTATCTGATTTATCTGATCAATTTATAAATGAACGATTGCTATTTCTGCTTTTATGGACGTCAGTGTGTATTTTTCAAACTAGAGATGTATACTAGATACTAGAGATGTATTGTTTTGCGAGTACTTATGAGTATTTAAATGTCTGAAACCGAAAATAAACCTTATGTGGTTGAAAACACTGAGTAGTTGTGATATATGACAAGCTTTAAGCGCGCCCGTCTCTGAATCGGCGCCAGATGACGCGCAAAAACACGTTTGAATTTAGCAGTTGATGACGTGAAGCACGAACGTTCTAATCACACCGGTGTGATCGTACCCTCCAGGGCACAGCCAAGACTGATCACACCGGTGTGATCGTACGCGCGAAAGGGTTAAGGGGTTTTAAAAGAAAAACAAATTCAGAAATTGGAATAAAAAGATTTCTTATCCTGTGGCTCCCTCTTGTGGACAAGTAATATTACAGCCATCATTTTTTCAGTTTTAATTGGTTTTTATTCAGTATGGAAAGATCTATCAAATACTAAAATAGTGTGGATGTGTGAAACAAGATGTGAGCAAAGATTCTTCTAACTGAAATTGGAAAAAAAAGATTTCCTAGCCTGACGGTGCCTCTTGTGGACAAAACTAGTATTACAGCTTTACTGAGATTTTTAAATATAGATAGTTTATAATTTATTGTGAGCCCTATGAGCATCAGAAATACATGAAACCAGACACACTTCTTCAAAATGACTTGTTCTTAACATGTTCACAGTTCTGTGACGTTTTTTGTTTGTGCACAAGATATATAGACATTTTAATCACAATAGGCCAAATCAGAAATATATGAAAAATTGTATCTGCTGAACGGTTTAACTGATCGAAATTCTTTGAATAACTTTTTGCCTTGAGTGCCCTTAGATGATGCGTGTGAATTTTCAAGCCAATCGTATCGACGGCCTATGACTAGTTCGAAAAATTTTAATTTTCTAAAATCTCCAATATTTCGCTAACAATTCGATTTACAGCAGTGGTTCTTGAGGCAAAGTTGCTCAGTATGAGACGATCTAACAGATGATATCAATATTGTGAGGATGTGTGAAACACCACGTGATTAGAGATGCAAAAAAACTCGTTAGCGCCAACTAGTGGCTGATTTCTTTTAAAATTCTGACAGACCTCTAGGGCCATGAGTCAAACACGCTCATCGAGTTTCATTCCGATCAAGGTTCGTTAAGTTGGTCTAATTGATGCTCAAACTTCATTGGCCCATGACAGCCATGTTTTTTGAGATACGGCAATATCCTCATAGATCATCATCGGTCATTGGACAAAGACCATGCATGACAAGTTTCAAGTCAATCGGACTAACGAGTGCACATGTACAAATGTTTTAGTGTTTTTTTCATAATATAGCGCCACCAAGTGGTCAATCGTTGCAGATTTTTTAGCGTGACCAAAAAACTAGCTCATACATGAGTATTTCAAGTTTGGTGAGATTATCTCTTTGCGTTCCAGAATTATTACGATTTTAGCGAAAGAGGCTCCGCCCTATTCAGACGTTTGGATGTCCTGTTGCGAGCGTGAATCACTGATCAAAATTCTTTGAATAACTTTTGGTCAAGAGAGTCTCTAGATGATGCGTGTGAAGTTTCGTGTGATTTGGACAAACGGTCTATGAGGAGTTCGAAAAATTTTTTTTTCAGAAAATTCAAAATGGCGGAAAATTTTTCTAGACGGAAATGAAATCGGAGATATACGTTTTGTTCGGCTTGAGCCAAGGATTCCAGAGATATAAGACACTTGAGTGTAGGACAAACGGTCTAGGAGTTATTAGCGATTTAGCTATTTTGATCGCTCTAGCGCCACCTATTGGCCGATTGGCGTCATATTTTGATACGTTCCCCCCAAATTGAGACCTACCATCTGGCCAGGTTTCAAGTCTCTAGACCTTACGGTTTGTTCTGCACGAGACGCATTACGGCAGAAGAATAATAATAAAAATCCTAACAGATACAATAGGTATTCAACGCTACGCGTTTGAACCCCTAATAATAAAAATCCTAACAATTACAATAGGTTTTCAACGCTTCGCGTTTGAACCCCTAAATATAGCTGCAAGCAGCAATGACCGGGGTTCAAACGTTGCAAGACCATCTGAGCTGTCAAGACGGTTTGTGGTCAATCTGACTAGATCTCCTAATGTGCACAGTTCTGTGAAGTTTCTACTTTGTGCAAACAATGTATAGACATCTTTCAAAGATGTTCAGAATGAGAAGATCAAATGATATTAATATTGTGAACTGAACATCTGAACAGTTATGTCGGTGTATGTCGGTCTATGTAAATCTGACTTGTTCTCCACATAAACAGAGCTTTATGAAGTTTCTAGTTTGTGTAAATGATATATAGACATGTTACAAGTTTTTTTCTGTATGGGAAGATCTATCAAATGATTACAATGTGGATATGTTTAACACTACACGTCATATCATTAGAACTGTTATGACCTTTTTTTGTCAATCTGACTAGTTTTCCTAATGAGCACAGTTCTGTGAAGTTTCTACTCTGTGCAAACAATGACTAGACATCTTTCAAAGATGTTCAGACTGAGAAGATTAAATTATATTAATATTGTGAACTGAACATCTGAACTGTTCTGTCGGTTTATGTCAGTCTATGTCAATCTGACTTGTTCTCCACATAAAAAGATTTTCTAGTCTGATGGTGCCTCTTGTGGACAAAAGTAGTATTACAGCTTTTCTAAGATTTTAAAATGTAGATCGTTTGTAATTTATTGTGAGCCCTATGAGCATCAGAAATACATGAGACCTGACACATTTCTTCAAAATGACTTGTTCTTAACATGTTCACAGATCTGTGACGTTTCTCTTGTGGACAAAACTAGTATTACAGCTTTTCTAAGATTTTAAAATGTAGATCGTTTATAATTTATTATGAGCCGTACGAGCATCAGAAATACATGAAACCTCACACGTTTCTTCAAAATGACTTGTTCTTAACATGTTCACAGATCTGTGACGTTTTTCTTGTGGACAAAACTAGTATTACAGCTTTTCTAAGATTTTAAAATGTAGAAGACGGTTTGTGGTCAATCTGACTAGTTCTCCTAATGTGCACAGTTCTGTGAAGTTTCTACTTTGTGTAAACAATGTATAGACATCTTTCAAAGATGTTCAGAATGAGAAGATCGAATGATATTGACATTGTGAACTGAACATATGAACAGTTATGTTGGTGTATGTCGGTCTATGTCAATCTGACTTGTTCTCCACATAAACAGAGCTTTATGAAGTTTCTAGTTTGTGTAAATGATATATAGACATGTTACAAATTTTTTCAGTATGGGAAGATCTATCAAATGATAATAATGTGGATATGTTTAACACTACACGTCATATCATTTGAACTGTTATGACCTTTTTTTTGTCAATCTGACTAGTTTTCCTAATGAGCACAGTTCTGTGAAGTTTCTACTCTGTGCAAACAATGAATAGACATCTTTCAAAGATGTTCAGACTGAGAAGATTAAATGATATTAATATTGTGAACTGAACATCTGAACTGTTGTGTCGGTTTATGTCAGCCTATGTCAATCTGACTTGTTCTCCACATAAAAAGATTTTCTAGCCTGATGGTGCCTCTTGTGGACAAAAGTAGTATTACAGCTTTTCTAAGATTTTAAAATGTAGATCGTTTGTAATTTATTGTGAGCCCTATGAGCATCAGAAATACATGAGACCTGACGCATTTCTTCAAAAGGACTTGTTCTTAACATGTTCACAGATCTGTGACGTTTCTCTTGTGGACAAAACTAGTATTACAGCTTTTGTAAGATTTTAAAATATAGAAAGTTTATAATTTATTGTGATCCCTAAGAGCATCAGAAATACATGAAACCCCACACATTTCTTCAAAATGACTTGTTCTTAACATTTACACAGTTTTGTGAAGTTTCTTGTTTGTGGACAAGATATATAGACTTTTTACTCACAATAGGCCAGACCAGAAATATTTGAAAAATTGTATCTGCTGAACGGTTTAACTAATCAAAAATCCTTTGACAACTTTTTGCCTTGAGTGTCCCTAGATGATGCGTGTGAATTTTCAAGCCAGTGAGATTGACGGCCTATGACGAGTTCGAAAAATTTGAAATTTCAAAAATCTCCAATATTTCGCAAACAATTTGATTGACAGCAGTGGTTCTTGAGGCAAAGTTGTTCAGTATGAGGAGATCTATCAGATGATATCAATATTTTGTGGATGCGTGAAACACCACGTGAGTAGAGACGCAAAAAACTCGTTAGCGCCAACTAGTGTCCGATTTTCTTCAAAATTCTGAGAGACCACTAGGGCCATGAGTCAAACACGCCCATCGAGTTTCGTTCCAATCGACCTTCGTTAAGCTAGTCTAATTGATGCTCAAAGTTCATTGGCCGATGACGGTCATGTTTTTTGAGATACACCAATGTCCTCATAGACCATCATGGACCCTTGGACAAAGACCGTGCCTGACAAGTCTCAGGTCAATCGGACTACCATGTGACCCTGTACAGGTGATTGAGTGTTTTTTTCGCAATGTAGCGCCACCAAGTGGTCAATCATCGCAGTTTTTGTGGTGTGACCACAAATTGAGCTTATACATGACTATGTGAAGTTTGGTGAGATTATCTCTTTGCGTTCCAGAGCTATTACGATTTTAGCAAAAGTGTCTCCGACTTATGCAAACGTTTTATTGTCTTGTTGCAAGCGTGAATCACCGATTAAAATTCCTTTGACAACTTTTGGTCATGAGAGTCTCTAGATGATGCGTGGGAAATTTTGCGTGATTTGGCCAAACGGCCTATGAGGAGTTTGAAAAAAATTTTTTCAGAAAATTCAAAATGGCGGAAATTTTTTATAGGCGGAAATGAAATCGGAGATTAGACATCTTTCAAAGATGTTCAGAATGAGAAGATCAAATGATATTGACATTGTGAACTGAACATATGAACAGTTATGTCGGTTTATGTCGGTCTATGTCAATCTGACTTGTTCTCCACATACACAAAGCTTTATGAAGTTTCTAGTTTGTGTAAATGATATATAGACATGTTACAAATTTTTTTCAGTATGGGAAGATCTACCAAATGATAACAATGTGGATATGTTTAACACTGCACGTCATATCATTTGAACTGTTATGACCTTTTTTTGTCAATCTGACTAGTTTTCCTAATGAGCACAGTTCTGTGAAGTTTCTACTCTGTGCAAACAATGAATAGACATCTTTCAAAGATGTTCAGACTGAGAAGATTAAATGATATTAATTTTGTGAACTGAACATCTGAACTGTTCTGTCGGTTTATGTCAGTCTATGTCAATCTGACTTGTTCTCCACATAAAAAGATTTTCTAGCCTGATGGTGCCTCTTGTGGACAAAAGTAGTATTACAGCTTTTCTAAGATTTTAAAATGTACATCGTTTGTAATTTATTGTGAGCCCTATGAGCATCAGAAATACATGAGACCTGACACATTTCTTCAAAATGACTTGTTCTCAACATGTTCACAGATCTGTGACATTTCTCTTGTGGACAAAACTAGTATGACAGCTTTTCTAAGATTTCAAAATATAGAAAGTTTATAATTTATTGTGAGCCGTACGAGCATCAGAAATACATGAAACCTCACAAGTTTCTTCATAATGTCTTGTTCTTAACATTTACACAGTTTTGTGAAGTTTCTTGTTTTTGGACATGATATATAGACATTTTAATCACAATAGGACAAATCACAAATATATGAAAAATTGTATCTGCTGAACGGTTTAACTAATCAAAAATCCTTTGACAACTTTTTGCCTTGAGTGTCCCTAGATGATGCGTGTGAATTTTCAAGCCAGTGAGATTGACGGGCTATGACGAGTTCGAAAAATTTGAAATTTCAAAAATCTCCAATATTTCGCAAACAATTTGATTGACAGCAGTGGTTCTTGAGGCAAAGTTGTTCAGTATGAGGAGATCTATCAGATGATATCAATATTTTGTGGATGCGTGAAACACCACGTGAGTAGAGACGCAAAAAACTCGTTAGCGCCAACTAGTGACCGATTTTCTTCAAAATTCTGACAGACCACTAGGGCTCTGAGTCAAACTCGCCCATCGAGTTTCGTTCCGATCGACCTTCGTTAAGCTAGTCTAATTGATGCTCAAAGTTCATTGGCCGATGACGGTCATGTTTTTTGAGATACACCAATGTCCTCATAGACCATGATGGACCCTTGGAGAAAGACCGTGCATGACAAGTCTCAGGTCAATTGGACTAACATGTGACCCTGTACAGGTGATTGAGTGTTTTTTTCGCAATATAGCGCCACCAAGTGGTCAATCGTCGCAGTTTTTTTGGTGTGACCACAAATTGAGCTTATACATGACTATGTGAAGTTTGGTGAGATTATCTCTTTGCGTTCCAGAGCTATTACGATTTTAGCAAAAGTGTCTCCGCCTTATCCGAACGTTTTATTGTCTTGTTGCAAGCGTGAATCACCGATCAAAATTCCTTTGACAACTTTTGGTCATGAGAGTCTCTAGATGATGCGTGTGAAATTTTGCGTGATTTGGACAAACGGCCTATGAGGAGTTCGAAAAATTTTTTTTTCAGAAAATTCAAAATGGCGGAAAATTTTTATGGGCGGAAATGAAATCGGAGATATACATTTTCTAAGTCTTGAGCCAAGGATTCCAGAGATATAAGACACTTGAGTGTACGACAAACGGTTTACGAGTTACGAGCGTGTACGCGTTTGTAGTCGCTGTAGCGCCACCTATTGCCCGATTTGCGTCATATTTTGATACGTTCTCCCCAAATTGAGACCTACCATCTGACCAACTTTCAAGTCTCTAGACCTTACGGTTTGGTCTGCACGATAAGAAGTACGGCAGAATAATAATAATAATAATAATAAATATAGCTGCAAGCAGCAATGACGGGGCCAAGCACAAACAGGGCATTGATGTGGCTGGCAGCAAAAGACCAATTGCAGTAAATGCATTTTAAAATGATTTTAGGCTAAATGGCTGAAAAATCATTAATACAGACACTGTAATTTGATTTAATAGTTTATCGCTTTGGACCAATAGATGGCGCTGTGTCCAAATTGTTAGAATGTGGTCCAAGTAATGTCACAATGAAATGTGCAAAGTTTGGTGTTATTTGGATAAAACATTACTGACATAGAGCATTAAAGTCATTTTCTCATCACTACCTCAAAGTTGTAATTGAGGTATACGAAAACGGTTTTGTCTATTGACACGAAATCCATAACTTTTTGTCAACACCGTCTGAAGATGATACGATTTGATTTTGGTGAAAATCGGACAAACGGTCTGGGAGGAGTTCGAAAAAGTAGGTTTTTGAATGAAACAACATGGCGGACAGGAAGTTTAGATTAAATATATCAAATTTGGTATCTGTGTTCTCGGCATGACCCAAGGAACATATTGAGACAATTTGTTTTAAAATAGCTTAATGTAATCAAAAGTTATTAGCATTTTTGTAAATTTTGTTATAACTTTTGACCACAAGGTGGCGCTGCCCCGAAACTTTTGATGTAGAGTCAAATCAAGGTCCCAAAGCCACATACTAAGTTTCGTAATGATATGCCAATGCGTTTGTTAAATATAACATTTTATGACAAATTTCAAAATGGCCGACGCCCAAAATGGCCGATATAAGAAAATTTGGTATCGCACGACTCAGCATGATGCCCTGAATCTAAAGAGACCAGTTTTATGATTTTTGACCAAAGTGTTCAGAAGTTATAAGCAAAAAAGTAAATTTTTTATATCTCCTGACCACTAGGGGGCAGTGCGCCAAAACTCTGCAGGTAGCCTCAGATTATGACTACTATGACACACACCAATTTTGGTCTGAATACGCAAATGCGTTGCGGAGATATAGCCTCAAGTTCATTTTTGCGGCAAATTCGTCGAACTCTTTCGCAAGTTTTTCAAAAACGGAATGACCAATCAACTTGATTCTCATAACTTTTTGTCTCCATAGTCTGGAGATGATGTGGTTCAATTTTTGTGAGAATCAGACAAACGGCCTAGGAGGAGTTTGACAAAGTAGGTTTTTCATAAAATTCAAAATTGCGGAAAAATTTTCATGACGGAAAATGACGTCATAGGGTGCAATCGAATCGGCTTGAGCCAAGGAATCAGTGGACAAAGGAATTTTGTTTCTAGCCCTTATGGTTCAAGAGTTATTAGCATAAATGTAAGTGTAACTTTGGACAGTTGGTGGCGCTAGAGGGATTGAGGTAGAGACTCCAAAATTGGTGTGGTCAATGATTGGAATGTCCTCTATGTGTGTGCCAAATTTCATCATTTTCCTGCATAGGGTTCTATGGGCTGCCATTGACTTGTTTTGGAAGAAGAAGAATAATAATAATAAATATAGCTGCAAGCAGCAATGACGGGGCCAAGCACAAACAGGGCATTGACGTGGCCGGCAGCATAAGAGCAATTGAAGTAATCAACAACTAAATGCATTTTAATATGATTTTAGGCTAAATGGCTGAAAAATCATTAATACAGACACTGTAATTTGAATGAAAAGTTTAGCGCTTTGGACCAATAGTTGGCGCTGTGTCCAAATTGTTAGAATTGGGTCCGAGTAATGTGACAATGAAATCTGCAAAGTTTGGTGTTATTTGGACAAAACATTACTGACTTAAAGCATTAAAGTCATTTTGTCATCACTACCTCAAATTTGTAATTGCGGTATACGAAAACGGTTTTGTCTATCGACACGAAATCCATAACTTTTTGTCAGCACAGTCTGAAGATGATACGATTCGATTTTGGTGAAAATCGGACAAACGGTCTAGGAGGAGTTTGAAAAAGTAGGTTTTTGAATGAAACAACATGGCGGATATGAAATTTAGGCAAACTATGTCAAATTTGGTATCTGTGTTCTCGGTGTGACCCAAGGAACATATTAAGATAATTTGTTTTAAAATAGCTTAATGTAATCAAAAGTTATTAGCATTTTAGGAAATTGTTTTATAACTTTTGACCACAAGGTGGCGCTGCCCCGAAACTTTTGGTGTAGGTTCAAATCAAGGTCCCAAAGACACATACTGAGTTTCGTAATGATACGCCAATGCGTTTGTAAAATATAGCATTTTAAGACAAATTTCAAAATGGCCAACGCCCAAAATGGCCGATATAAGAAAATTTGGTATCGGACGACTCAGCATGATGCCCTGAATCTAAAGAGACCAGTTTTATGATTTTTGACCAAAGTGTTCAGAAGTTATAAGCAAAAAAGTCAATTTTTTATATCTCCTGACCACTAGGGGGCAGTGCGCTAAAACTCTGCAGGTAGCCTCAGATTATGACTACTATGACACACACCAATTTTGGTCTGAATACGCAAATGCGTTGCGGAGATATAGCCTCAAGTTCATTTTTGCGGCAAATTCGTCAAACTCTTTCGCAAGTTTATCAAAAACGGAATGACCAATCAACTTGATTCTCATAACTTTTTGTCTCCATAGTCTGGAGATGATGTGGTTCAATTTTTGTGAGAATCGGCCAAACGGCCTAGGAGGAGTTCGACAAAGTAGGTTTTTCATAAAATTCAAAATTGCGGAAAAATTTTCATGACGGAAAATGACGTCATAGGGTGCAATCGAATCGGCTTGAGCCAAGGAATCAGTGGACAAAGGAATTTTGTTTCTAGCCCTTATGGTTCAAGAGTTATTAGCATAAATGTAAGTGTAACTTTGGACAGTTGGTGGCGCTAGAGGGATTGAGGTAGAGACTCCAAAATTGGTGTGGTCAATGATTGGACTGTCCTCTATGTGTGTGCCAAATTTCATCATTTTCCTGCATACGGTTCTATGGGCTGCCATTGACTTCTGGGTGGAAGAAGAATAATAATAATAATAATAAGAACCGGAACGAAAACAATAGGTGCCTCCGCACCTTCGGTGCTTGGCCCCTAATAATAAGAACGAGAACGATTACAATAGGTGCCTCCGCACCTTCGGTGCTTGGCCCCTAATAATAATAATAATAAGAACCGGAACAAAAACAATAGGTGCCTCCGCACCTTCGGTGCTTGGCCCCTAATAATAAGAACGAGAACGATTACAATAGGTGCCTCCGCACCTTCGGTGCTTGGCCCCTAACAAGCAGCAATGACGGGGCCAAGCACAAACAGGGCATTGACGTGGCCGGCAGCATAAGAGCAATTGAAGTAATCAACAACTAAATGCATTTTAATATGATTTTAGGCTAAATGGCTGAAAAATCATTAATACAGACACTGTAATTTGAATGAAAAGTTTAGCGCTTTGGACCAATAGTTGGCGCTGTGTCCAAATTGTTAGAATTGGGTCCGAGTAATGTGACAATGAAATCTGCAAAGTTTGGTGTTATTTGGACAAAACATTACTGACTTAAAGCATTAAAGTAATTTTGTCATCACTACCTCAAATTTGTAATTGCGGTATACGAAAACGGTTTTGTCTATCGACACGAAATCCATAACTTTTTGTCAGCACAGTCTGAAGATCATACAATTCGATTTTGGTGAAAATCGGACAAACGGTCTAGGAGGAGTTTGAAAAAGTAGGTTTTTGAATAAAACAACATGGCGGATATGAAATTTAGGCAAACTATGTCAAATTTGGTATCTGTGTTCTCGGTGTGACCCAAGGAACATATTAAGATCATTTGTTTTAAAATAGCTTAATGTAATCAAAAGTTATTAGCATTTTAGGAAATTGTGTTATAACTTTTGACCACAAGGTGGCGCTGCCCCGAAACTTTTGGTGTAGGTTCAAATCAAGGTCCCAAAGACACATACTGAGTTTCGTAATGATACGCCAATGCGTTTGTAAAATATAGCATTTTACGACAAATTTCAAAATGGCCGACGCCCAAAATGGCCGATATAAGAAAATTTGGTATCGCACGACTCAGCATGATGCCCTGAATTTAAAGAGAGCAGTTTTATGATTTTTGACCAAAGTGTTCAGAAGTTATAAGCAAAAAAGTCAATTTTTTATATCTCCTGACCACTAGGGGGCAGTGCGCCAAAACTCTGCAGGTAGCCTCAGATTATGACTACTATGACACACACCAATTTTGGTCTGAATACGCAAATGCGTTGCGGAGATATAGCCTCAAGTTCATTTTTGCGGCAAATTCGTCGAACTCTTTCGCAAGTTTTTCAAAAACGGAATGACCAATCAACTTGATTCTCATAACTTTTTGTCTCCATAGTCTGGAGATGATGTGGTTCAATTTTTGTGAGAATCAGACAAACGGCCTAGGAGGAGTTTGACAAAGTAGGTTTTTCATAAAATTCAAAATTGCGGAAAAATTTTCATGACGGAAAATGACGTCATAGGGTGCAATCGAATCGGCTTGAGCCAAGGAATCAGTGGACAAAGGAATTTTGTTTCTAGCCCTTATGGTTCAAGAGTTATTAGCATAAATGTAAGTGTAACTTTGGACAGTTGGTGGCGCTAGAGGGATTGAGGTAGAGACTCCAAAATTGGTGTGGTCAATGACTGGACTGTCCTCTATGTGTGTGCCAAATTTCATCATTTTCCTGCATACGGTTCTATGGGCTGCCATTGACTTCTGGGTGGAAGAAGAATAATAATAATAAATATAGCTGCAAGCAGCAATGACGGGGCCAAGCACAAACAGGGCATTGACGTGGCCGGCAGCATAAGAGCAATTGAAGTAATCAACAACTAAATGCATTTTAATATGATTTTAGGCTAAATGGCTGAAAAATCATTAATACAGACACTGTAATTTGAATGAAAAGTTTAGCGCTTTGGACCAATAGTTGGCGCTGTGTCCAAATTGTTAGAATTGGGTCCGAGTAATGTGACAATGAAATCTGCAAAGTTTGGTGTTATTTGGACAAAACATTACTGACTTAAAGCATTAAAGTCATTTTGTCATCACTACCTCAAATTTGTAATTGCGGTATACGAAAACGGTTTTGTCTATCGACACGAAATCCATAACTTTTTGTCAGCACAGTCTGAAGATGATACGATTCGATTTTGGTGAAAATCGGACAAACGGTCTAGGAGGAGTTTGAAAAAGTAGGTTTTTGAATGAAACAACATGGCGGATATGAAATTTAGGCAAACTATGTCAAATTTGGTATCTGTGTTCTCGGTGTGACCCAAGGAACATATTAAGATAATTTGTTTTAAAATAGCTTAATGTAATCAAAAGTTATTAGCATTTTAGGAAATTGTTTTATAACTTTTGACCACAAGGTGGCGCTGCCCCGAAACTTTTGGTGTAGGTTCAAATCAAGGTCCCAAAGACACATACTGAGTTTCGTAATGATACGCCAATGCGTTTGTAAAATATAGCATTTTAAGACAAATTTCAAAATGGCCGACGCCCAAAATGGCCGATTTAAGAAAATTTGGTATCGCACGACTCAGCATGATGCCCTGAATCTAAATAGACCAGTTTTATGATTTTTGACCAAAGTGTTCAGAAGTTATAAGCAAAAAAGTCAATTTTTTATATCTCCTGACCACTAGGGGGCAGTGCGCTAAAACTCTGCAGGTAGCCTCAGATTATGACTACTATGACACACACCAATTTTGGTCTGAATACGCAAATGCGTTGCGGAGATATAGCCTCAAGTTCATTTTTGCGGCAAATTCGTCAAACTCTTTCGCAAGTTTATCAAAAACGGAATGACCAATCAACTTGATTCTCATAACTTTTTGTCTCCATAGTCTGGAGATGATGTGGTTCAATTTTTGTGAGAATCGGCCAAACGGCCTAGGAGGAGTTCGACAAAGTAGGTTTTTCATAAAATTCAAAATTGCGGAAAAATTTTCATGACGGAAAATGACGTCATAGGGTGCAATCGAATCGGCTTGAGCCAAGGAATCAGTGGACAAAGGAATTTTGTTTCTAGCCCTTATGGTTCAAGAGTTATTAGCATAAATGTAAGTGTAACTTTGGACAGTTGGTGGCGCTAGAGGGATTGAGGTAGAGACTCCAAAATTGGTGTGGTCAATGATTGGACTGTCCTCTATGTGTGTGCCAAATTTCATCATTTTCCTGCATACGGTTCTATGGGCTGCCATTGACTTCTGGGTGGAAGAAGAATAATAATAATAATAATAAGAACCGGAACGAAAACAATAGGTGCCTCCGCACCTTCGGTGCTTGGCCCCTAAATATAGCTGCAAGCAGCAATGACGGGGCCAAGCACAAACAGGGCATTGACGTGGCCGGCAGGATAAGAGCAATTGAAGTAATCAACAACTAAATGCATTTTAATATGATTTTAGGCTAAATGGCTGAAAAATCATTAATACAGACACTGTAATTTGATTTAATAGTTTATTGCTTTGGACCAATAGATGGCGCTGTGTCCAAATTGTTAGAATGTGGTCCGAGTAATGTCACAATGAAATGTGCAAAGTTTGGTGTTATTTGGACAAAACATTACTGACATAGAGCATTAAAGTCATTTTCTCATCACTACCTCAAATTTGTAATTGTGGTATACGAAAACGGTTTTGTCTATTGACACGAAATCCATAACTTTTTGTCAACACTGTCTGAAGATGATACGATTTGATTTTGGTGAAAATCGGACAAACGGTCTGGGAGGAGTTAGAAAAAGTAGGTTTTTGAAGAAAACAACATGGCGGACAGGAAATTTAGGCAAACTATGTCAAATTTGGTATCTGTGTTCTCGGCGTGACCCAAGGAACATAATAAGATCATTTCTTTTAAAATAGCTTAATGTAATCAAAAGTTATTAGCATTTATGTAAATTTTGTTATAACTTTTGACCACAAGGTGGCGCTGCCCCGAAACTTTTGGTGTAGATTCAAATCAAGGTCCCAAAGACACATATTGAGTTTCGTAATGATACGTCGATGCGTTTGTAAAATATAGCATTTTACGACAAATTTCAAAATGGCCGACACCCAAAATGGCCGATATAAGAAAATTTGGTATTGCATGACTCAGCATGATGCCCTGAATCTAAAGAGAGCAGTTTTATGATTTTTGACCAAAGTGTTCAGAAGTTATAAGCAAAAAAGTCAATTTTTTATATCTCCTGACCACTAGGGGGCAGTGCGCCAAAACTCTGCAGGTAGCCTCAGATTATGACTACTATGACACACACCAATTTTGGTCTGAATACGCAAATGCGTTGCGGAGCTATAGCCTCAAGTTCATTTTTGCGGCAAATTCGTCGAACCCTTTCGCAAGTTTATCAAAAACGGAATTACCAATCAACTTGATTCTCATAACTTTTTGTCTCCATAATCTGGAGATGATGTGGTTCAATTTTTGTGAGAATCAGACAAAAGGCCTAGGAGGAGTTCGACAAAGTAGGTTTTTCATAAAATTCAATATTGCGGAAAAATTTTCATGACGGAAAATGACGTCATAGGGTGCAATCGAATCAGCATGAGCCAAAGAATAAGTGGACAAAAGAATTGTGTTTCTAGCCCTTATGGTTCAAGAGTTATTAGCATAAATGTAAGTGTAACTTTGGACAGTTGGTGGCGCTAGAGGGATTGAGGTAGAGACTCCAAAATTGGTGTGGTTAATGATTGGACTGTCCTCTATGTGTGTGCCAAATTTCATCATTTTCCCACTTACGGTTCTATGGGCTGCCATTGACTTCTGGGTGGAAGAAGAATAATAATAATAAGAACGAGAACGATTACAATAGGTGCCTCCGCACCTTCGGTGCTTGGCCCCTAATAAATATAGCTGCAAGCAGCAATGACGGGGCCAAGCACAAACAGGGCATTGACGTGGCCGGCAGCATAAGAGCAATTGAAGTAATCAACAACTAAATGCATTTTAATATGATTTTAGGCTAAATGGCTGAAAAATCATTAATACAGACACTGTAATTTGATTTAATAGTTTATCGCTTTGGACCAATAGATGGCGCTGTGTCCAAATTGTTAGAATGTGGTCCGAGTAATGTCACAATGAAATGTGCAAAGTTTGGTGTTATTTGGACAAAACATTACTGACTTAAAGCATTAAAGTCATTTTGTCATCACTACCTCAAATTTGTAATTGCGGTATACGAAAACGGTTTTGTCTATCGACACGAAATCCATAACTTTTTGTCAACTCAGTCTGGAGATGATACGATTCAATTTTGGTGAAAATCGGACAAACGGTCTGGGAGGAGTTTGAAAAAGTAGGTTTTTTAGTAAAACAACATGGCGGACATGAAATTTTGCAAACTATTTCAAATTTGGTATCTGTGTTCTCGGCTTCACCCAAGGAACATATTAAGATCATTTGTTTTAAAATAGCTTAATGTAATCAAAAGTTATTTGCATTTTTGGAAATTTTGTTATAACTTTTGACCACAAGGTGGCGCTGCCCCGAAACTTTTGGTGTAGATTCAAATCAAGGTCCCAAAGACACATATTGAGTTTCGTAATGATACGCCAATGCGTTTGTAAAATATAGCATTTTACGACAAATTTCAAAATGGCCGACACCCAAAATGGCCGATATGAGAAAATTTGGTATCGCATGACTCAGCATGATGCCCTGAATCTAAAGAGACCAGTTTTATGATTTTTGAACAAAGTGTTCAGAAGTTATGAGCAAAAAACTCACTTTTTTATATCTCCTGACCACTAGGGGGCAGTGCGCCAAAACTCTGCAGGTAGCCTCAGATCATGACTACTATGAGACACACCAATGTTGGTCTGAATACGCAAATGCGTTAAGGAGATATAGCCTCAATTTCATTTTTGCGGCACATTCGTCAAAATCTTTTGCATGTTTATCAAAAACAGTTTGACCAATCAACTTGATTCTCATAACTTTTTGTCTACATAGTCTGGAGATGATGTGGTTCAATTTTCGTGAAAATCGGACCAACGGTCTAGGAGGAGTTCGAAAAAGTAGGTTTTTAATAAAATTCAAAATTGCGGAAAAATTTTCATGACGGAAAATGACGTCATAGGGTGCAATCGAATCGGCTTGAGCCAAGGAATCAGTGGACAAAGGAATTTTGTTTCTAGCCCTTATGGTTCAAGAGTTATTAGCATAAATGTAAGTGTAACTTTGGACAGTTGGTGGCGCTAGAGGGATTGAGGTAGAGACTCCAAAATTGGTGTGGTCAATGATTGGACTGTCCTCTATGAGTGTGCCAAATTTCATCATTTTCCCACTTACGGTTCTATGGGCTGCCATTGACTTCTGGGTGGAAGAAGAATAATAATAATAATAATAAGAACGAGAACGATTACAATAGGTGCCTCCGCACCTTCGGTGCTTGGCCCCTAAATATAGCTGCAAGCAGCAATGACGGGGCCAAGCACAAACAGGGCATTGACGTGGCCGGCAGCATAAGAGCAATTGAAGTAATCAACAAGTAAATGCATTTTAATATGATTTTAGGCTAAATGGCTGAAAAATCATTAATACAGACACTGTAATTTGAATGAAAAGTTTATCGCTTTGGACCAATAGTTGGCGCTGTGTCCAAATTGTTAGAATTGGGTCCGAGTAATGTGACAATGAAATCTGCAAAGTTTGGTGTTATTTGGACAAAACATTACTGACTTAAAGCATTAAAGTCATTTTGTCATCACTACCTCAAATTTGTAATTGCGGTATACGAAAACGGTTTTGTCTATCGACACGAAATCCATAACTTTTTGTCAGCACAGTCTGAAGATGATACGATTCGATTTTGGTGAAAATCGGACAAACGGTCTGGGAGGAGTTTGAAAAAGTAGGTTTTTGAATGAAACAACATGGCGGATATGAAATTTAGGCAAACTATGTCAAATTTGGTATCTGTGTTCTCGGTGTGACCCAAGGAACATATTAAGATCATTTGTTTTAAAATAGCTTAATGTAATCAAAAGTTATTAGCATTTTTGGAAATTGTGTTATAACTTTTGACCACAAGGTGGCGCTGCCCCGAAACTTTTGGTGTAGGTTCAAATCAAGGTCCCAAAGACACATACTGAGTTTCGTAATGATACGCCAATGCGTTTGTAAAATATAGCATTTTACGACAAATTTCAAAATGGCCGACGCCCAAAATGGCCGATATAAGAAAATTTGGTATCGCACGACTCAGCATGATGCCCTGAATCTAAATAGACCAGTTTTATGATTTTTGACCAAAGTGTTCAGAAGTTATAAGCAAAAAAGTCAATTTTTTATATCTCCTGACCACTAGGGGGCAGTGCGCCAAAACTCTGCAGGTAGCCTCAGATTATGACTACTATGACACACACCAATTTTGGTCTGAATACGCAAATGCGTTGCGGAGATATAGCCTCAAGTTCATTTTTGCGGCAAATTCGTCAAACTCTTTCGCAAGTTTATCAAAAACGGAATGACCAATCAACTTGATTCTCATAACTTTTTGTCTCCATAGTCTGGAGATGATGTGGTTCAATTTTTGTGAGAATCGGCCAAACGGCCTAGGAGGAGTTCGACAAAGTAGGTTTTTCATAAAATTCAAAATTGCGGAAAAATTTTCATGACGGAAAATGACGTCATAGGGTGCAATCGAATCGGCTTGAGCCAAGGAATCAGTGGACAAAGGAATTTTGTTTCTAGCCCTTATGGTTCAAGAGTTATTAGCATAAATGTAAGTGTAACTTTGGACAGTTGGTGGCGCTAGAGGGATTGAGGTAGAGACTCCAAAATTGGTGTGGTCAATGATTGGACTGTCCTCTATGTGTGTGCCAAATTTCATCATTTTCCTGCATACGGTTCTATGGGCTGCCATTGACTTCTGGGTGGAAGAAGAATAATAATAAGAACGAGAACGATTACAATAGGTGCCTCCGCACCTTCGGTGCTTGGCCCCTAATAAATATAGCTGCAAGCACCAATCAACGGGGTTCAAACGTCGCAAGACCATCAAGGCCCATTGGACAAAGAAGGTGCATGACAAGTTTCAAGTCAATCGGACCAACGAGTGCACATGTACAGATGGTTAAGTGTTTTTTTTTCATAATATAGCGCCACCAAGTGGTCAATTGTTGCAGATTTTTTTGTGTGACCACAAAATGAGCTCTTACATGAGTATTTCAAGTTTGGTGAGATTATCTCTTTGAAAATCCAGAGTGATTATGAATTTAGTGAAAGTGTGAATTTTATATCCACATATACATAAAAAAAGATATAAACAGATTTCTTATCCTGTGGTTCCCTCTTGAGGACAAAATTAATATCACAGCCATCATCTTTCAGTTGATAATGAGTTGTTCATTATGAGGAGATTTATCAAATTATAATAATATTGTGTGGTTGTTTTTAGCACCACAAGTCATCCAAACACTCCCATCAAATTTCGTTGCAATTGACCTTTGTTAAGTTGGTCTAATTGATGCTCAAACTTCATTGGTCGATGACGGCCATGTTTTTTGAGATATGGCAATATCTTCATAGATCATCATGGACCCTTGGATAAAGACCGTGCATGACAAGTTTCAAGTCAATCGAATAAACGAGTGTACTGTGACAGCCAATTTAGAAATTGTTCACATATTAAAAGAAAAACAAATTCAGAAATTGGAATAAAAAGATTTCTTATCCTGTGGCTCCCTCTTGTGGACAAGTAATATTACAGCCATAATTTTTCAGTGTAAATTGGTTATTATGCAGAATGGGAAGATCTATCAAATACTAAAATAGTGTGGATGTGTGAAACAAGATGTGAGCAAAGATTCTTCTAACTGAAATTGGAATAAAAAGATTTCCTAGCCTGACGGTGCCTCTTGTGGACAAAACTAATATTACAGCTTTACTGAGATTTTAAAATATAGATAGTTTATAATTTATTGTGAGCCCTATGAGCATCAGAAATACATGAAACCTGACACATTTCTTCAAAATGACGTGTTCTTAACAAATACACAGTTCTGTGATGTTTTTTGTTTGTGCACAAGATATATAGACATTTTAATCACAATAGACCAAATCAGAAATATAAGAAAAATTGTATCTGCTGAACGGTTTAACTGATCGAAATTCTTTGAATAACTTTTTGCCTTGAGTGTCCTTAGATGATGTGTGTGAATTTTCAAGCCAATCGTATTGACGCCCTATGACTAGTTCGAAAAATTTTAATTTTCTAAAATCTCCAATATTTCAAAAACAATTTGATTGACAGCAGTGGTTCTTGAAGCAAAGTTGCTCAGTATGAGGAGATGTAACAGATGATATCAATATTGTGAGGATGTGTGAAACACCACATGAGTAGAGACGCAAAAAACTCGTTAGCGCCAACTAGTGGCCGATTTCTTTAAAATTTGTGACTGACCTTTAGGGCTATGAGTCAAATACGATCATCGAGTTTCGTTCCGATCAAAGTTCGTTAAGCTGGTCTAATTTATGCTTAAACTTCATTGGCCGATAACGGCCATGTTTTTTGAGATACGCCAATATCCTCATAGACCATCATGGCCCATTGGACAAAGACCGTGCATGACAAGTTTGAAGTAAATCGGATTAACGAGTGCACATGTACAGATGTTTTTGTGTTTTTTTCGTAATATAGCGCCACCAAGTGGTGAATCGTTGCAGCTTTTTTAGGGTGACCACAAAACTAGCTCATACATGAGTGTTTCAAGTTTGGTGAGATTATCTCTTTGCGTTCCAGAATTGTTACGATTTTAGCAAAATAGGCTCCGCCCTATTCAGACGTTTGGACGTCCTGTTGCGAGCGTGAATCACTGATCAAAATTCTTTGAACAACTTTTGGTCAGGAGATTCTCTAGATGATGCGTGTGAAGTTTCGCATGATTTGGACAAACGGTCTATGAGGAGTTCGAAATTTTTTTTTTTCAGAAAATTCAAAATGGCGGAAAATTTTTATAGACGGAAATGAAATCGGAGATATACATTTTTTAAGTCTTGAGCCAAGGATTTCAGAGATATAAGACACTTTAGTGTAGGACAAACGGTTTACGAGTTATAAGTGATTACGCGTTTTAAGTGGCTGTAGCGCCACCTATAGGCCGATTTGCGTCATGTTTTGATACGTTCCCCCCAAATTGAGACCTACCATCTGGCCAACTTTCAAGTCTCTAGACCTTACAGTTTGGTCTGCACGATCGGAAGTTCGACAGAATAATAATAATAATAAAAATCTTAACGATTACAATAGGTTTTCAACGCTTCGCGTTTGAACCCCTAATAATAATAATAAAAATCCTAACAATTACAATAGGTTTTCAACGCTTCGCGTTTGAACCCCTAAATATAGCTGCAAGCAGCAATCACCGGGGTTCAAACTTAGCAAGACCATCAAGGCCCATTGGACAAAGAACGTGCATGACAAGTTTGAAGTCAATCGGACTAACAAGTGCACATGTACAGATGTTTTAGTGTTTTTTTCATAATATAGCGCCACCAAGTGGTCAATCGTTGCAGATTTTTTAGTGTTACCACAAAATGAGCTGTCACATGAGTATTTCAAGTTTGGTGAGATTATCTCTTTGCAATCCAGAGTTAAGATTTTAGCGAAAGTGTGAATTTTATATCCATATATACATAAAAAAGATTTCTTATCCTGTGGTTCCCTATTGTGGACAAAAATATTATGACAGCCATCATCTTTCAGTTGGTAATGAGTTGTTCATTATGAGGAGATTTATCAAACAATATTAATATTGTGTAGTTGTGTTTAGCACCATATTTCATCCAAACACTCCCATCAAGTTTCGTTGCAAACGACCTTTGTTAAGTTGGTCTAATTGATGCTCAAACTTCATTGGCCGATGACGGCCATGTTTTTTGAGATATGCCAATATCTTCATAGACCATCATGGACCCTTGGATAAAGACCGTGCATGACAAGTTTCAAGTCAATCGAATAAACGAGTGTACCGTGACAGCCAATTTAGAAATTGTTCACATATTAAAACCCCTTCAGACCTGGTGTCCATTACAATGGACATGACATTTCACACCCCTTTTTTTTTTTAATTTTTGAGCATTTTTCCTAATTTAAAGCATGCACCCCAAGAGATTGGACCCTTGTCATCCTCTAGATGGCAGTAAAGTTCTGGATGTGGAAATTTTTAAAAATCCACAACATTTGAAGTGAAGCACGGGGGCGCCGTTTTTCACCTACAGAAGGAAGCTGCATTTTTTACAGTTATATTTTCAATCTTTGAAATGTTTGCCAAAATTTCACAGTTGGTATGTAAAATAGAGAGATTTAACTTACTAATAAAAGTAAAAAAATCGATTGGAGACCTGCAAGTTTTTTCTCAGGATTTTTTGAAAAATGCATGTCCATTGTAATGGACACCAGGTCTCAGTGTCACCTAATCAATGCCCATTCAGATATGCATATTGAGATTTATTATAGATCCTCTTTGCATATCTATCTGTGCATTTTATAATTTTTCTTGCTTTTTGGGATCTGTAGGACCTAATAAATACAATATCCGCAAAAAAAAAATGTTTACAGGTATTGTCAATACCCATTCAATGCCCATTCAGTCAATGCCCATTCAGATATGCATATTGAAATTTATTATAGATCCTCTTTGCATATCTATCTGTGCATTTTATAATTTTTCTTGCTATTTGGGATCTGTAGGACCTAATAAATACAATATCCACACAAAAAAAAATGTTTACAGGTATTGTACAGATGTCCTAATGCATAGGTGTCAAACTCAAGGCCCGCGGGCCACATCCGGCCCGGCGTGTAATTATGTCCGGCCCGCGAGAGCATTTTATTAATGGCCCGCGAGATGTCCCGCGCTCCAGCTGACTCGCCGAACACTTCCTGTATTAAACAGGAAGTGGCTAATGATGCTTCGCGCTCGCGCTAGTACTGCGCGATTGTTATTGTCAATTATCCATAACTGTTCAGGCTCGATACACACAGTGCTTGTGCGCGAAATTCAGGTGTTGATCATCGGATGAGA